>JANHZU010005759.1:17112-27349 GCA_032468055.1 Acrochordus granulatus | reverse complement strand
CCGCCCCTTTCCTTTTATCTTTTGGGTTGAATTCCTCGCGAGCTGCTTCCGGACGACAACAGCGGGCAGAACTTTTCCTGCCGCTCGCAGTCTCTTTTCAATGTGTGTTTGTGTGTATGTGCTGTGCGCGCGCGCGCGTCACATGCTTGGTGCGAAGACGGCGATCTCTCGGGCTCTGGCTTCGGCTTGCTCGTAGCAATCAGCTTCGTCCCGCCAGTAAATGGGCTAGTTAGCTGCAGCCAGTCCGCCGGGGTAACGTTTTTCCGCCCGGCCAGTGATCGCCTGTTTGTAGAATAGCTACTGCCAAGAGCCTTAAATCCAGTGGATCCCCTTTGGAAGTCCAGTGATTACTGAGGTTAGATGTCAGTCTTTTGGAAATATTTATATCTATATATCTATTTTTTCTTCTTCTCTTTTTTTCTGTGTAGCAACTTGAGTATCACAAAAGCACTGCGGCAAAAATAAAAAATATGGTTATAAGCACTCATGGTCTCCCGATGGTTGGGACTTTGAGAAATGTTATTTTAAAGTGTGTAAAATTTGTATGAATAAATTTTTGTAAACAATGCAATTTTGTCTACTGTTTGGGGGAAGTTGTGTAAAAGAGCCATTTAAGTTAGGCTTCTTTTTAAGTCTACATATCAAGTGCATCTTTGAAGCTATAGAAAAGAATCTGTTTCTTGAAGCTGTAGAAAAATCTGTTTCTCTTGTTCTTTTAGTTCCAATGCATCATGTAGTATCAGAAAATCATCAAAAGATCCCCCACCAGCTGTGTTTCTAATAAAAGGAGAGTATGCCCAGACAATTAATTGCAGCTGTCTTTAAAAAAACGGCATAAATTTTCAGCTCTTTGGCTTTAAGGCAACCTTCCTTAGAATCCACAATAGTATCTATTCTATTATATTAGTATAAATACTAATATGTATTTAAATAAATTTAATTTAAATAAAATTAAATTTATTTAAATACATATTAGTATTTATTTATCAATTCATTAATTCATTATACATTATTTTAAATATTAATATATGTTTAAATCATAATCCATAAGGTGGATGATTGCAATCACCGTTCACAGCTATCATTTGGCTTAGAATTGTGGAAACTGTGGGCAGATCTATCTTACAATTCTGAGAAGAATATTTTGGGCATTACTTTATGAGATGAAATCAATTGCATAGGATATGCAGACTTATCCTAAGCAAATCACAAAGGCAAAACACCCTTCATGGTGACCTTTTTCTGAATAAATCTTGATGCCTTCAAGGTAGGAACTTGAAGCTGAATATAGGAGATAAGGCAGTAGAGGAATTTACCCCATTTCTGAATGAAATCATGCACATCACTGTCCAAAGAGCAGGGAGGAAGAAGGTGGAAATGCCCACTTCAGATGGTTAAATTCAGAGATTACTGCTGCATTGAAGAACAATATTCTGCATTTCTACAAGAACTAAGCTTGATCTTTTTATGGATTACATGCTAGTGACCTCAGGCTTATTCTGGAAGAACAAATGGAAACCAGTGGACTGAATCCTGAGTAAAACTTGCTGTTTTCTTTCTGGAGGCATTTCAGAGGAATCCCCAAGAAGTTTAGCCAGACTTCCACCTGTATGCACTTCTTTAGCTTCACAATCCTACTTTACAATAATCACAATTAAGACAGTTCTAATGGAACTTCATAGCTTTAAACAAATCATCTTTGCCCAATAAAAACTACTACGTGTTTAACAGTGCTTTTTATAATAAAAATAATTGATTTTATTCTGTTGCCTCTGAAAGATAGTGATAGCCATGCTTTAAATTAGACCTGATTATTTTACCTCAAGTCATATAGCAATGACATTTTTAATCTATCACTATGTCTCCTGAAATTGTTAGTGTGACACTTCAGAACAACCGGCATGCAAAGAGTCAAAGGGCTTCCTTAGGAAAATGTGCCTGCCTGCAAGGCACATGTTGATTTGATAGCATAAGAATTCATAGCAGGGTATTCTAAAGGGAAATTTCAGTTAAACATTTCAGGTATAATTGGAAACATTCCAGTTCCCCTTATGCCTATGATTATTATTCCAAAAGCAGATTAGAGCTGTGTTGAAGTAGTATCCCCAAATTTATATTAAAAAACAATAAGACAGCTGTGCCATTCTTCTCCTAAGAAGACTGTACTGTATAAATTATTCAAGACAATGAATAATCAAGTTACCCAAGAATTAAGACACTTGAAGAAAGGATAGGTAACAGAACTACAATCTCATCTTATTATGGGCAAATTCAGCATAGAGAAGGTGGCTTAACAACAAGATTCTGCATACTTGAAAGAAAGTCCCATGAGTGTCAATTTTAAATGCATCGAATTGACTCGGGGAATTTATTCAAGCACATTGTTATTAAACAGGAGCCAGGAAGTGCTGTTAATGTCAGCCCTGCAACGTAGACCAGACCATGACATAAACTCCAAAGAAAGGCTAAAATTGTTTTTACTGAGATTGGCTATAATAACAGAATCTTGCACGTCTGATTGCGCTGAACATTCTACTTCTTATAGTTCAGTGAAATAAGGCTGTGTTGGTCTGAGCACTTCCAAATGTTTTCTGGCTGTTCTAGACTTAAAAAATGCTTCAGCCCCTTTTGCCTAGGCAACAGTTTCTGCACAATTCCATCAAGATCAACTTCCTTACTCTACAGTTAAGAAGCAGTTAACCAAAAACACTGAATTTCAGATACATAAATAATTGTGATTAGATGAACTGATTTCTGTGGAAAGAATAGGGCAGTATGTGTTACATAATGATGCACTTTGGAGACAAGATTATGGAATGATAGCTAGGAGAATACCTAGAATCTGAAATGATTAGCAATTTACATCATAAGATAATTTTTACAATACCTGTGAACTGTGCTTCTAGATGAAAAAGTCAAACATATTAATATCTTAAGGCTACTGATCAACTACTTTTAGTTTTCTTCCTCTAAAAATATCCATACAATATTATATTCTCTCACTATGTTGCACAGAGTTGTTTATATGCACACAAAAATCCCACCATGAATACAATTTCAGTCCAAATTCCCTACTATTAAATTGGTTTTCAAGTTAAGAGAACACTCCTGGTTTGCTGGGATATTTTTAGAGAATCATTTTAAAAAGGACATGTTATATTATAAGAAGGCGGTACTGGGATAGGGCTTGCTGCTAAGATCCACTTCAAGATAAAAATCATCTGCTAAGTTTTTCTGCATAGAATTTGAGATGACATTTGATGGACACGTTGGTCTTATGTTTTCAGTTAATATGCCCTTACAACATTTAAAATCAAACATTTCAGCTTTATATATTCTTGAACCATACATATTAAGAGGATTCCAGTGAAATGATCATTTTAGTTTATGTGGGAGAAAGATGTACCGTTTTTCAAAGGAGAGCAAAAAAAAAAAACAATAACAGGAGTCTAATAGCACCTTTTCCTATTAATAAATTTTATTAAAGAACATTCACAAAAATGTGTTAGCTGGAAAAAACGCTACCAGATTCCTCATGGGTTTTGCTACTAGAGATTAACACAGCTCCCCTGTTACAATGTCTCAATGAATGCTAAATACATATTCAATTATTTTTAAAAATTAAAAATTTAATTTTTAATTAAAAAGAGAACACCATAATAATTAACATTCTTAAATATACTCATCAGAATGTTGATGAAAACTTAGTTGTAAACTGAGAGTTAAGAAGATCTTGAAAGAAGTTATAAAAATGGAAACAAAATTTTAATTGAAATATGATATCTTATAACCCTTTTTCATTTGGAAAGAATGAAATCCAGCTGTACAAATAGGCTTCTGCTTGCAGAATGGAGTTTCCCCCTTTCTTTCTTCAACCCCTCAACCCAGTGCAAAGTCTACAGTAGAAGATCTCTTCTTTTCCAAAACAGATTTGGATTCATAAAGATCTAGAAGGCAATATACTGTAAGCCATTGTTGCTCTCATGCTGTGGGTAGAATACTGAAGTTGGGGGAACCCATTTGTATAGTGCCATACAATGAAACTTGACTTATATTAACCCCAGTAAGCATCATGCATTATGTCACTGGTTCTTCTGCAGCTGGAAGACTGAACACAATGTAATGATATAAAGTGACAAGACAGTTAAATGGACAGTTAATTGTGTGAAAAGCTTAAACAGGGTTTAAGCTTTTTACACAATGACATGGTACATCTGAAGAACAGATGTACTTTTGGGATAATTCCTTGGATAAGGAATTTGGGATACTTTTGGGATAATTCCTTGGATAAGAATTGCAATTCAGAGTAGCACATGATTGCATGAAAATTGTCCTAGGTTTCATTTCCAAATTCCCAGTATCAGGTTGCAAGAAATGTACGTAAAACATGTCAATTGAAGGTACTGGAGATTCACCTCCAGTACAGTGGACATCACTCTATACCATATAAATAAGTAAAAAGACTTATATACTCCTTGTTGTGTTGGAGGCAGTTGGTATAGTGGTTAAAAATCGTAGGTTAGGGAGATCCAGGTTTAAGTCCATTCTCAGCCATAATATTTCACTGTCTGATTTCAGGCCAATCATTCTCTCATAGGCCACTATAATTCATAACAAAAATGAAGGAGGTATTATAGTATACTCTGGATACTGCTTTGTGTTAAAAGAAGAAAGGTGGGATATAAATCTAACAAGCAAAGTTCATAATGAAAGCCCAATGAACAACAGTGTCAGATTTCTGTTCAAGTGAGATAGATTATGATTGTATGGGGATGGTTGACAGGTAACATTGATTACTGTTGGCTGGCATGCATCATAGGACTTGCTGCATCAACAATAAAAGCTTTCTTTAGATCATGGATCAGTATGATGAAATTAAATGGAAAAGTTATGGCAGCATAATAGACAGATGTTGAGAAACCTGGGATGGAGGATGGGATTTTAACATTAATGGAACAATATGCTAGGTGAGAAAGGCTTTTGGATAAAAGGTGAAACGTCTTCTACTTGAAAAATCCAATCCAGATGCCTGTTTTTTAAACTTTTGTTGCGATGCTAGGTGATCTTTACGTTGTGACTTATATCCAATAGATATAAGTCACAACGTAAAGATCACCTAGCACATTGAATGTATGCATTCTAGCAATAGAATGCACAAATCAAAAGCAGCTTAGGTGTTCTGAAAAATAATTTGCATAGTTCTGATAATCACAAACCAGATGGATTGTGTACTATTTGTCTCCAAAAGTCTTGGTCCCATTCAGCAGCATCAAATTAAACAGTCTAAAGTGTTGACCAAAAGACAAATACTGATGTCTAATTTAACTTGCTGTTCTAGAGTACTTTGAGCAAATGTTTTAAATTCCAGAAGGGAGATGAGTAGTTTGTGAAGTCCTAGGTGTTCTCTGAGCTTGATTGTTTTTCTGCAGATGTTTCATTACCAAACTAAGTAACATCACTAGTCCTAGAGAAAGTGAAATTTGCTCTCTTTATATACTAGTGGTTTGCCCTGTCAGTGTTGGAGGGAGGTGGTTCCTTGATTAGGCTGTGTATATTTTTAACTTGTTTTTCTGAGTTGCTAGGTCCTTGATTGGAGCATTGTTCACTTTTGATTGTTGGTTTGGTGTTCATCTTGATGTTAAGCATTGCTTAACAGGATGTTGATTGTTTATGAGATCCTTTGTTTCTTTTCTGGCTTTTTGATTGTCCCTCTTGAATAGTATGTAGACACTGTTAATCTCTATGTGCCTACTGATGCCTGATTTGTCTGAGTTTCATCCTTCCAAAAATTCTCTGGTATTTCTTGACTTGGCCTGGTCTAGGATGCTCATTGTTTCCTAATTGAAACTATGGTTAAGTCTGTCTACACTACTATCTAAACCACTTCGAAACTATTGATGAGTAGTTTAGAAGTGAAAGTTAAGTACTTGTCCCTCTCATTTCCAAATGACACTCTTCCAAAATAATTTTTTAAAAAGTTTTCACAGATTAAATAAATTAAGTCCTTTGTACTTCAAACAACTTTTGCACTAAATTTCTAGACAGAAATGCTTGATAGTAAGAACTGTCTCATGAAATCACCACATGAGTCAATGCTGCCTGGCTGAAACGGCACACAATGCCAGGTACCACTTGCAACAAGATCAGTGACTGCCTTAAACTGAAGATCTATCAACCTGTTGTCCACCCGTTAGTGTCTATGGCACTGAATATTGGCCCATAATGAAAGATATGGTATGCCGCCTCATGTCATGAGATGAAGATGCTATGCTGGATCTCCAGCATCACGCACAATGACCATATCTGCAATGATGACATTTGTCAGAAGTACGGCATTTCTCTGATCACCAACAAGTTACGTGAAGCCTGGTTGTGAGGGTACAGCCATGTCCTATGTTCTGACAACGAGATGCTTGCTGAGAAAGATCTTCTGCTGGATGTCAGCTGAAAGCATGTCAGCTGAAAGCAGCCAAAGGGCCCACCTAAAGAATGCTGGCTCAACATGTTGCATAATGACCTGAAGATTGCAGGCACCCATCCTGACTGGGCCCATGACCACATCAAATAGTGACAGCAAACCAGTATAGAGGACCCTGCCACTGTACATGACAGATGATGAAGAAAAATAAGAAGCAAGAACTGTTGCATTTTGCTAATGCAGGATGAAGTAGGTAAATGTCAGATTTTTAAAATTTAATTTGCTTTTTAGTAGAATCAAAGGTCCCCAATCATATCTGGGGCAGAAGACATACAGAGGTGAAGAATTCTAAGACAGAGAATTTTGGAGTTGTGGAAATGAGGTGAATTTACATGACTTGAACAGAAAAACTCATTTCTTGATATTTCTAAGTTTTTTTCAACATAGCAGTATATTTCTAGAGGGGCTATAGTAGAAGATAATTTTGTTATTGCTCTCATTAAAATATTTGGAATTATTGGTCAGTGTAAAATAAACCTTCCCATGATCCACCAATAAATTTTTTCTTCCTTCTGTTCTTTTCTGCTTAGAGGAAAACTTCCAAATATGAGAAATGTGAACGATGGTTCAGCCAAAACTACTTCAGAGAAGTCAGGAAGAATTTGAATATGTTTCTGGAATCATATCGGTTGAATTAACATATGAAATATTATTTCTTGTTTGTTGTAGTTGTTCAGTCACGCAGTCGTGTCCTACTCTTCGCGACCCCATGGACTGCATTACGCCAGGCCCCCCTTTCCTGCACTGCCTCCTGGAGTTTTCCCAAGCTCACACCCATCACACTGACTATGCTATCTAATTATTTCTTGTGGCTCAGTAAATAAATCTTGTTTTTATTTCCTGTATCTAATTCATTTCCCAACAATGCAATACCC
This sequence comes from Acrochordus granulatus, assembly GCA_032468055.1. Classification (NCBI taxonomy): domain Eukaryota; kingdom Metazoa; phylum Chordata; class Lepidosauria; order Squamata; family Acrochordidae; genus Acrochordus; species Acrochordus granulatus. Next base: position 19,996 of record JANHZU010005759.1, on the reverse strand, counting down.
TCCAGCATTTTGGATTCCACTATAATTCCTACTGTACCAGTTTAGAATAGACATCTGCTGCAACACATCTGGAGTACACCTAGCTGAAAAGGGGATGTCAATGGATGTGCTGGCCTGGAAATGAGGAAATTTCTGTGCAAGATTGTCTGGTTCCTACTTCTCTCTTTCTCTGGCATATGGTAGTGTTTAATCTCTTAAATTAGTTGGGTATGTTTTACTCAGTATCTCTTGCCATAAATACCATTTATTGGAAAGAAATACAGAGCTGCAATGCAGTTTTCTGTCCATTGTCAATGAGCAATTCCAATGCAGCATGAAACCTGACATTTGTGTATTCTTGTTTTTGTTCTTTCTGTTTCTGAATGTGTTGTCTCAGATACTTCAGCAGGTAAAAGGCATGGCCATACTAGCAATGGCTCTTAGAATGTGGCCTCGCAATAGGGTAAACCAGCTGCCTTTCATCTGTCATATGATTGATATAATCTGCTTTGGAATTGTTTTTAGCAGTGATAATATTGGATGATACAAATATACACATTAAAAAATATCAAAACTTACACTGAATTTTCATAGGACTGAAGCTAAACAGCCTTTTCTATGAAATAAGGAGACAGAATGAACGAGTTTGGTTCATGATATTTCATTCATGCCTCTATTAACATCATCAAAATTACATAAGACTTCTTCTTTAGTATTTGTCTCTCACAGTGTTGGGGTCTGCTATACTGGTTTGCTGGTGCCATTTGATGTGATCATGGGCCTGATCAGTGTGGGCAGCAGCAATCTTTAGGTGTTTATGCAACATGTCAAGCCAACATTGCTTTGGGTGACCCTTCGGCTGCTTGCCACTAACTCTAATAGGAGGCCTTTCTTGGCAAGTGTCTTGTCAGCATGCAGGACGTGACCATACCTTTGCAGCTGGGATTCAGTACCTTGCTGGCAGTTGGGGTGACACAATACCTCTGATGAATGTGAACATGGTTGGAGTGCATGATGTGACAGAATGAAAGAGTTTTGTTCATGATATTTCATTCATGCTTCAAGGAACACTCAAGCTATAAAGGTTCATATTTGTTCTTTTGGCCGAGTTTTACATAACTGGCAGTAAAAATAATTATTGAGTTGTCTGGGCTGCAGTGAAATGTCTTCAAAAGGGTTGACATTATGGACTGCAGGAATGAAAGATGGGGATGCAAGCTACAATATTGTTCATGCTTTGTTAATGATCTTTCAAGCTAATGGTTTATAGCTGCTTTCATTTCTTTGTAACCCATTTCTCCAAATGGTGCTCATAAAAGTTAAAATATTTATATGCTGGCCACAGCTAAACTTAGAGACAGAATCTAATTTACCTTGGTATCCTTCTTTAACAAGTTTTTGGAGAAGTGTGATTTAAGTTCAGATAAGCAGAGTGAGTCAGTTAGTAGCAAAATAAAGCAATAAAAATTAAATTCTTATTTTTATATATTATTTTCCTTTTAAACTTGGTTTTATGTTTAATATATTTAATTCAAAAAATGTAGAATATGTGGGTGTTAAGATTTTCTCACTTCCACCCCCCCTCACATACACATAGATATTTATTAGATGATAAAGTAGAGAATTTTATGTGCAAGTGAAAAAGTTGGTTTTCAGGTTATTTTTATGCCTTCATTAATACATTAGTTGTCAAGCAGTCAGACTGGATCAGAAGTAGTCTAATGGTCTCATTATTATATTTTTTATAAAGGTGAAAGAAGTGAAGGAGACAGAAAGAGAAAAGGGGCAGAATAAAAAGCTGCATTAAAAATCCAAGAGGCAAAATCCAAGAGGCAAAGTGGGAGCTTTGGTTGTGAAAATGTGAGGACCACTCCTCTTTTAAATGCTGCTGCTGTTCTTAATAGTTATACATTTCTAACAGTGTGGCTCATTCTGATTGAAGGGGTAGCTAAATGGCTGAGAGGCAAAGGATCCAGAGCTTCTGTCCATATTCCTGATCTGAATCTTAACGTTTTCAGAAATACTATCAGGTAAAAGTTCATATATACTGGTTCCTTGCTGGAGACTAAAGTACTTAAATCAGAGTTGCTGCCTTGAGGTAACTTAGCAATGTTTCTTGGCTGTTTCTTGGCAAGGAACATAAAATCTCTCAGAAGGTTTGTTAATCCAGAAGGATGTCTCTATATTCATTTTTTCAGGGTACAATCCTGACATTTTGTTTGTTTGTTTGCTATCTATCTCTATGTTTAGAGAGACAGGGTTTCATTTAATTTATGGGAATGAATTTGAGGCCATTGAAGTTGAATTTGGGTTCTGTTATTAGTTAATTTCTTGTGTGGCCATAGGCAATTTGAAGATGATAGATATAGAACATGTATAAACATATACAGTGGTACCTCACAAGTCGAGTAACTCACAAGATGAGAAACTCGCAGGACAAGCAAAAAATTTTATAAAAAAATATTCCGCTAGACGAGCCACAACTCACAAGACGAGGAAACTTTGTACCAAACCGTGTGAGTCATCAGTAAGCGCGCTCTGTATTTCCTGTTCAGGCAACTCCACGCGAGAGTTCTGCCGACTCTTAACTCATGCTTTACTCCATTGTTGCAGACAGCAATGCCATGCGAAAGTTCTGCTAATGCAGCAAACACGCACGCGCGTTCTGCCGACTTTCCTCTCTCTCTCACAAGTTAGCTTGTGTAGCTAACTCCATTTCCATACGGGTGGCAGCGCGCACGCACGCATTCTGCTTACGTTCCTGATCGCAATGAGCACTGCGTGATCAGTTCACGTGGGAAATCTCCCAACGGAGCTCTCCTCTCTCACTGAGTAAACAGCGTAAATTAAGTGAAAGGCATTCAAGAGAGAGAACTCCGGAGACTCCCAATTCAATCTCCAGGAA
>JANHZU010005758.1:3459-17310 GCA_032468055.1 Acrochordus granulatus | reverse complement strand
TTTGTGCCCATCTTCCGGTTGATAACAGAGGGTCATAACGATCTATTGCGAGACGTGTTTTCGCAAAGGGGGAGGTCGTGCTGCCCTTTGCTAACACAAACGGTTTCTTCTACTAAAATGGAGTGAGTTTTGCTACAATGTTATTCTTGAGGTTGACTTTTAAAATGTACTTCTCCAAAAATAAAATTTCTTACCCCCAACTCCCACCCCACTACTAGTTTTTGTCTGCAACATTCAATTTATTATTCACAAAGATATGTGTGTAATATGGATGGGAGGATGGATGGAGATGGAGAGAGACAAAGAGAGAAGTTCTGAAAACTGGTTCCCATAGAAATCTGTGATAGAATGCCTGTATATCCATTTTTGTAAAAGGCCCCTAAATTTAGTAATGCTAAAGGCTTTTGGGTTTTTGTCAATATGAAGCTCTGACAAAATATGACCATGTTCAAAAGAATTTCAGATATCAAATGGAAGACTTCATTGTGAATGCTCTTGGTGTGAAAAAAATCTCTAGTAATACCAGTTCAGCACATCAAAGAACAGGATTCTGAATCCTTTTTCTTGCTCTGCTGTTTTCCGTCTTTGTCTTTCTGCCTACTCATCTTGATATGGAAATGTCTTTTTAAGGAATTGGGGTGAGAAAAAAGGCATTGGGGTGAGAAGGCGGCATTATGACGTATGACTTAAGGTGTGTTACTATGAGAATTCCCAGTTCCATGGTGAAACTTTATGATGGTTGCCCAAAATAAAACAAACAAGAAATGCTAAAATAGTAGTGTCTCATTCTATCATGCTCTTTGAGATGAAAAATTATTTTAAAGGATGGCCTTTAGCCTCAGAAATGTTCTTCATCCCCAGTTAAAGTCACAACATTTCTATGACTTGAAAAAAAAACATTGCTTTAATTCAGATTAGGTCAAGTTCTTGAAGTTAAATGAATATTCAAAGGTCTGCCAAAAAACAAAACAAAATATAATTTTAAATAATCCACAGAATCAGGACACAGTGCTTGGCACTTTATTAAACTGAATCCACATTCACTGCAGTCTGCGGTTAAAACTGTTTAGTTTTCATGTGAAACATTCTTATTCCTCTTATTCTTATCAAGGCATCCTTTACCTCCTTGTTCATCAAGCTAAAGATTAAGGGATTGAGCATAGGGATGAGGAAGGCATACAGCACAGCCATAATTTGATGCTGATTTTCAGAGTAGTTTGAATTACTTTGCAAATAAACATACAAACCTGTTCCATAAAACATGATTTGAGCAACCAAATGGGAGAGGCAGGTAGAAATGGCTTTTTGCTGGCCTCCCAATGAGTTAACTTTGAACACCGTTGAAAAGATGTATATGTAGAAGCTGAAAATAATTTGAAAATTTACCAAAATAATGGTTCCAGCACCAGTGAAACCATATACTTTAGCCACGTGGGTATCTGAGCCTAAGTGCTTAAGCAGTGGGGGGAGATCCCAGAAAAAGGGATTGATTTCATTTGACTGGAAGAAAGATGTTGTACCTATCATGGTGGTATGAATAATATGAACCCATGGGGTTCAGGAAGCCAACTATGAAGGCTCCTTCTGCCATTTTGAGGCATTGAGACTGGGACATGAGGGAAGGATACAGCAAAGGATTACAAATGGCCATGTAATGATCATATGCCATGAATCCCAGAAGAATGCACTCTGTACTGGCAAGAGCAAGAAAGAATGCATCTGGATGAAGCATCCTGTGAAGGAAATGGTTTTCCTTCTTGAAAAGGAAATTGTTAAAACTTTGGGAAGGGTAGTGGAAGAACAGCAAAAATCTATGAAAGCCAAGTTGCTGAGTAAAAAGTACATGGGTGTATGAAACTGAGGATAGTTTCTGATCAGCAAAATCATGTCCAAGTTACCCACTATTGTGATAACAAAGATCAGGAAGAAAAGCATGAAAAGAGGAATTTTTATTTCTGGCTGTTCTGCAAATCCAAGGAAGATGAATTCAGATATTCCAAATGTGATTTTGTCCAAACATCTCTGTGAGTAAATTTATCTGGTCTCATTTATGATTATGGGTCTCCAGACATGTTAGACCAATAATAGACATGTTAGGTCTCCAGACATGTTAGACCAATAATATAAGCAATAATATTAAAAACCTAGCTGTGGAATAATGCTCTTTCTTTCAACTTGTAGAAAAAATACTTTTATTTCTCTTTTATTTCCTGAAAAACAAAATGTAAAATAAAACTCTTCATATGGTTTAAAGAGATTATACACAAAAATCTACATATTCCAATATTTCTGTAGTTTGACAGTTTCATATGAATGACAAAATGAGTGTCACAACATCACAATGCAGGCTGTGCCCATATCATATCATGTCATGTTATTACATGTACAAGGAGCAAAGCTTGTGTTGCAACATCCTGATACTCATTTCATGATACACCTCCATGGATATGCACTGTAGTTCACTTCAATGTTAACAAATATAATTTTAATTTGTATTCTAAGAATATGCTTGTTTTGTTTTCAGTGATCTAATTTGAGAACACTACAGAGTGTCCTAACAGTTAGACAACTGATGTAGCAAAGCTGTCCAATGAGTTGTATTATTGTGGTGTCTTTTCTACCAACCAAAAAGGACACAAGAGCCACAAGTATGTTTGGGGGTTGTTTTGCTACTTGCTTTACTGAAACTTTCAGAAGAATTCCAGTGAGATTGCAAGAACCGTAACATATAGAAGCATCTCAAGGTAACTGAATAATGATCAGAGATCACTGGTCATTGATCAGTGACAGCAGTAGCCTAATTCAGTACTTAATTACATGTAAGAAAAAGCCAAAGGAAGACATTTTGTTAGTAAACATTAATTCTGAAGGCTAAAAAACCCCCAAAACCAGCAAGACTGTATAACAACTGAATTTTGTAAGGCTGCTGCCAAGCTCAAAACAAGCCCACAGTGCGGTGTGGAAGGGCTCTCTTTGAATGAAAATAAAAAAATAATGGAGAAGCAAAGCATATCTGAATAAATTAATGAAAGTCATGTGAGCCATCCAGGAAGACTTAATTTACTTTCATATCTGAAATTCTAACTCAATAATAATATCACTGTGGAAAAACAAAGGGAGCAAATAAAAATGCACACAATATTGAGGCATCTCACTCTCGAGCCATATAGGGAAAATGTATGCCAAGATAATAGAAAAGAGGTTAAGACCAGTTATAGAACCACAAGTAACAGAAGAATAGATGGGTTTTAGAAAAATAGAAGCTGCACAGATGCAATTTTTATGTTTAAACAACTAATAGAAAAGAATATGTAATACAATAAGAACCTCTTTGTCACATTTGTAGACCAAGAGAAAGCATTTGATAGAGTTGATAGGAAATTGCGATGGCAAACAATGATCCAATATGGAGTAAGTGAACATCTTATTAGACTATGCAAAAGCTTATATAGTGATTGCAGAAGTGTAGTTAGAACAAATCAAGGAACATCGGAACCCTTTACAATAACATCCAGAGTAAACAGAGATGAGTACTATAACTATTATTTATCACCTACATGGACAGCATAAGCAAAGAAGCCAAGCCAAGAATGGAAATAATATCAACAAATTACTCTTTGCAAATGATCAGGAATTGATTCCAAGTACATTTAAGGAACTGCAACAACATGTCTATGAACCAAAAATGCAAGACAAATAATATAATAATAATCGGTAAAGAAAAGACAGAAGTAATGGCAATCGGAAGAAAAAAAGCATACCTTAAATATAACAACAGAGGGAACAAGTATAAAACAAGTACCAGAGTTCAAATACCTAGGAATTCAATGAAGATGGAAAAATTGATGAAGAAATTAACATACAATGCAGTAAGGCGAACCAAGTATTGGGACAGCTAGCCCCATTCCTACAACATAAGAGAGTACCAATCAAAACAAAAAAGCATCTCAAACAAAGCATATTCATCCCCACCCTACGTTGCCAGTGCCAAACATGGACACTCACAACAAAACATAAAAGAAAATTAGTCACCAAGGAAATGAGATATTTGAGGAAAGCTGTTGGAGTGACCAGAAGGGATAAAATAAGGAATTAGGTCATAAGGGAAAGAATTGGAATTGAACCAGTCTTAAACTACATACAAAGACAGCAAATAAAATGGTTTGCTCACCTGAAGAGAATGTCTTGGGATTCCATACCATACAGGGCATTTATAAAAAGAGGAGAAGGTCAAAGAGCATGAGACAGACCCAGAAGAAGATAGAGAAGCAACATTAAAGACACACAACAACAGCATCAACTAATACTGGTTGAGGCCACCAGAAGTGCAAGAACCAGAACTTTGTATCTCTGTCTACACCCAAAGTGGTAATAGAGGAATTCAAGAAGAGGAGGAGGAGGAGGAGAAGAACTTTAACAAATGAAAAAGAAGTCTCACTTCTGATTCTGAAGCCCTAATCTGTAGCTTCTTTAGTTTGTACCTAAATCTGGCTCTATCCAGGCACATGTGGAAAAAATGGAAACATTTCAAAACATTTTTCTTCGCTTCTATTGTTGCTTCATGTTATGCTGATATTCAGAAACTTTCTAAAAATAGCTGTTTCACTGGGGAAAAGGATTTTCTTTTTAAGATTCTTAAAGAAACCAGGTCTTTGTAAACACTCTTCTTTCCTCTCTCTTTTTCTCCTATTCCCCCCTGTTTAAATGGGAAAAAAAATAAAGATAAACCTAGCAAGCACATTTTCTAAGTATCCAGCTAGAAGAAAGACAAAAGTTCCGGAAAGGCAGGCTGCATCTGCTACTCTTCTTGAAAGGACATTGATGTTCCACAGAGCTATGGGATGGCAGAAAGATACTCCTCTGCTGGTTTGTAAAACACCTCTATTTTTTGTGGTTCAGAGAAGTTTCAAGGAACATTAAAGAGTCAAACTTATAAATTCAATACAGCATGAGCTTTTATGGGTTACACACCACCAAATGCATGGAGTTCATGTATTTCTTTATTTGAGTTATATTCCTCCAGAAAAATTAGCTTAAATAGAGAATACTCACAGAAGCAATCCCAAAAACCTAATAAAAGTTGTACATCTTGCTATGTAAGATATCTTGTATAATAGTTGTTATTACATCTTGCTGTGTAAGAGTTCTCATTATGTACATATACATTTGGGCAGTTTTGCAAAACATTAGAAAAGTTTATTTCTATAATTGCTGCATATGGACATGTTATTAAATCATAAAAAATATGGACATTGCTTAAGACTCAGAAACAATCTTTTAACTCTTGTTTATGCCTGGATTTACATACGAGAGAGATAAAAGAACACTGAAAGAAGTAGAGATATTTCAACAGTACCACTATTATATTAAGAACGACTGTAATGCAGAATTGTTTTGGGGGGAAATGGAAGGAAGGACCACTGTGTATGCAGCCTGTAGCCCTAGAGAGGAGGAGGAGGAGGAGGAGGAGAAGAAATCCCATTTCACAAATATACTTTCATAAAGATACACCCTATTCAAATATACATAATTCTCAAATACATCAAATCCATCATTCTCACCTCAAAATTGTGTTAATACCTCTTTGCATCATTCACATGTATTCAACTGACATAAAACAATTACTTGGTGTCAAGAGATCATTTCCTGTATATCTCTATTTTCTCTTTCTCTCTTTCATTCTCAGGCATGCAACTAGAATAATGAATGAATCATGAAGTCCTTAGTGCTCTCTGAGCTTAATTGTTTTCTTGCAGATGTTTCATTATCAAACCTAGGTAATATCATCAGTGTTTTGATAATGTTTCCTAGTTTTGGTAATGAAATGTCTGCAAGAAAACAACCAAGCTCAGAGAGCACCAAAGACTCCACAGTTCAAATTTGAGCTGCAAATATTCTCTTCTATCGAATAATAAATCAGTTGACCAATTGTGCCTACAGACAACCTACCTGTGTGAGCAGGAGGTAACTCACATAATAATAGAAATGTCTCATAATATTTCCAGGAGCACTTTATTTCAGTGTCTCAAAAATTAGACTTGCATGCTTAAGCTTGTCACAGTAACCCTTGCAATGGCCAGCTCATGTTATTATGTTGAGTCACCATGTTAACAAAAGTGCTATTGCTTCCTTCCATGACCTTGGTTCCCTTAAATATCTTTCACAAGAATTAATATTGAAGTTCAGAATCTATTCTGATTGGGGATAATGTGAACCATGATCCAATCTCTCTGCAGGATTTGGTATTTTTTAGTAGCTACAAAATAAATTGCAAAATAACTTCTGGATTTTTAATGGCCAGAAAGAGGCTGTTTCTCCAAGGCCTCCCAGAAGCAACAGTTCAGATTTATCAGCTGACTCTATGATATTCATAAAATTCTTCAAGTGTTTCCTCCTTATTTTCTTAACTGGATACCCAGAGGATCATGATGGCTATATAACTATCTGCTCTAATTTTAACTATACAAAGAATTAAGTGTTGCTATCCCCCAAAGTACAAGGGAGAGTTGAATGAAAAGTCATACCTTTACCTCTACAACTTTACTTTAAATGGGGATATTTTAATAAATGAAACAGGAAAATAATCCTGGAAATCAGCTGATTTGCTGTTTGTATTTACTTCTTTATATGATCACTACAGTACAATTGGCTGTACACTTCTGCCAACAACGGACATCTAGTAGATCATCTAGTAGAGGTCTGTGTGCAGCACAGAAAGCAACTAGTATAGAAAATATTCACGCTGCATTTCTCTAGTGAAGGAAATTCCACCATCGTCTGAGGCAGTCTGTTCCATTAGTGAAAAGTTCTTACTGTTAGGAACTTTTTTTCTGAAGTCTAACTGAAATCTGCTTCCTTGTAATCTAAATTCATTATTTCTTGTCCTGACTTGATGAACAACTCGAAATGATTCTTCCTCATCTTCCATATGCCCATCCTTCAGATGCTGGAAGATAGCTATTATATCTTCTCACCATCTTTTCTTCACCATGCTATACATACACAATACTTCCAACCATTCTCCATGTAAAAGGCTTTCTTTTCCTTCTACTGTATAAGGCCATTTAATTCATTTAACATTTAATAATTAATTACAATATTTTAGAAATATTTACAATACTTACAGCATTTACAGTTCCAAAGTATGAAACAACTGTTATATAGTTAAACACAAATTGAGGAGTTTATCTAGATGGATTGAAACATTCTAGATTAATAATTACTTCTAATGTGAAAATAGATTTCTATTGATCTTTTCAATGAATCCTTTACCTCCTTGTTTCTCAGACTGTAAATTAAATTAAATATTAAGCATTGGGATGATCAAGGCATAAAACAAAGAAACCATTTTATTCTGATCCTCTGAATATATAAAGAGGCCCATTCCATAAAATATTACTACAGTGATCAAATGAGATATACAAGTACAGAAAGCTTTTTCATGACCAACTACTGAGTTCATCTTAAATATTGTGGAAAGAATATGTATGTAGGAGCTCAGTATTATCAGGAGAGAACCCAGCATATTAATTTCTGCACATATAAAAATAAGCATTTCAGTTAATAATGTGTTGGAATGTGAGTTTGAGGAGTTGGGGGATCTCACAGAAGAAATGGTTGAGTTCATTAGATTGGCAGAAAGATAAAGTGCCTACCAGAGTGGTATAAATTCAAGAAGCCAGCTGTGAAGGCTCCTTCTGCCATTTTGAGGCATTGGGCCTGGGACATGAGGGAAGGATACAGCAAAAGATTGCAGATGGCCATGTACCGGTCATATGCCATCAATCCAAAAAGAATGATCTCTGTACTTGCAAGAGCAACAAAAAATATATCTGGATAATGCATCCTGTAAAGGAAATGGTTTCTTCTCTGCCAGAAAAATTTCCAAGGCTTTGGGGATAATATTGGAAGAATAACAAAAATCTATGAAAGCCAAGTTACTGGGGAAAATGTACATGGGTATATGAAGGTGAGTGTCCATCCTGATTAGCAAAATCATGCCCAAACTACTCACCACTGTGATAAAATAGATTAGTGAGAAAAATACAAAAAATGGAAGTTTTGGTTTTTCTGCAAATCCTAGGAGAATGAATTCAGACACTGCAGGGTGTTTTTCAGTAGACGTCGCTGTTTCTGAATGATTCTTGTGATGTTTATGGAGAATAGATATGAATCTTCTTGTACCTTCCAAAGTTATAATTAAACATTTTAATTAAAAAAATAATAATAGTGAAAATCAAACAACAACAAAGCACTCCTCCCAAAACTTCCCCAAATCTCACATCATAAAAAGAGAACATCATTCTTAAAAATTAATAATATTAATCCGTATTAAGAGATTTTTCTGCCAGTAGATACTACTTTGTCATTTAGAGTATAGAGAGAATCATGTTACAGGATTCTCAGTCAGCAAATATAAAACCAATGTCATTCTAAAGTCAGGGGCATTCTAACAAATTACACATTTATAAAATATTGTTAAAGTTTCATAATCATGAGATTTAGGTTCTGAAAATAAATCATAAATTTTTTTTAACATGCAGCAATATATTGCTTTATGAATTTGTACTATTGCAGGCAGTTTAAAATGCAGATTAGTAACACAGGCAAACCAGTTTTAATCTCTATGTCATAATGAACATAGAATATACTGATTCTCACTGTATTCAGTGAAGGATTGTGCATGCATGACTATCATGCACAAATCTCCTTCTGGAAGATGAATCCAAATGTCCATATTTCATGATATAGCAGTAGAAATCACTTAAGCAATCTCTCATGAACAATGGCCTGTCACATTCCTTTTTTCTTAAAAAAGATGATTACATAATTGACCTTGAACTCTCAGTACTAACTGCTTGTGATAGATATTTCCAGATGTGCACATATTTAGCTTGATTTTGTAAAACTCATTTCATAAATGTTTGGGTAATGTTCTAATGCCAAATACATGCTCTTTTAGAAGAGGAAGAGAATAGGGAAAGTTTGTCCCATGCTCATAGGCTTGAAAAAAAATCCTAGATCATAGAAGGAAAAGGTTGGATCCAGAAGCTTCCTTCCATCTGCCTGTTACATATGTATTATGTGACAGTGTCAGTGCATCATTAATGAATCCATGAGAAGTGAATCTGCATAGGTGTGCACACCAGTCATTGATTTCTGCTGGGTAAAGAGGAATAGTACATTTCTACATATATATGTTATATATTCTTCCTCCTGTATGAATGCTCCTATTCTTTCCTCCTATATTCCTCCTATATGAATTTTAGATTCGCAGAAAGAATTATTTTTCTTCTGAAACTCATTTGCAAAACCTAATTGCAAGGATAACTGCATTTGGGTAGAGTATATATATCCATTATTTAAGCCATAATAAGGAGAAAATGAGAGCAGAAATTATCTGCCTCTGCCTCTGTCCATTTTGATCCTGTGTCTAATCTCACAACAGGCATGAAGGAGCCATTTTTGCATGGAATTCTCCAGTAATTTATATAAATGGAACAGTTCCTCAATGGATTAGGGAATCTTGAAAATACAAAGCAGAATTTTAAAGAGCTCAGTCTTCCACAGTGACAAAAAGTTATGTTATTTATATGGATTTTCCAACATTGTGTATTTTGGCTGTTGCATTATGCATGTGCAAACACAGACAGAGACATATGCTACTCAAATATCTCAGTCAATGATAGTTTTTCTTCCTCCTTATTTTATTTACATACTGTGATCTCATATACTATTCACATACTCTGCACACAACATTCCTGTCTAGCTACCTTTCATACTCGCAGTCATACATACAGTGAGCAAATGGAAGAAAGAGACATTTGTCTAACCTTCTCACCTTTACAACCATGAATAAATTAACTGGGCAATGGATTATTTGTTAAGTAGCACCAGAATCCATCTGCTCTTAACAATTCAGTAACATTATTATAATGTCTGGTTAATTCTTCCCGGTAATATCTAATTCCCAGTGTTCCCAGAAGGTTTGACTAATCTTATTCATGTCTAGATCTCATTCACTTTCTGAGAACAATCTGAGAATCATTTCTTCTTGCTACTAACTACTACTTTTAAATACTTTCAGTCAGTATTATTCTGGGAGCTCATAATTTAAATTGCTGATTTAAAATTACTAATTCTAGAGTGTTATATTTTAAAACAAACAAAGCAAGACAGCTAGAAAATTTTGAAAAATCTTTTTTTTCCTTTTCCCTCTTTATTCCTCCTCTTTCTCCCTCTTTTTTAAATGATACAACAGGTTGTATTTCAAATTGTTATCCTGTTTAGTTTAAGCCATATAGTTTAATAACAATTGAAACATAAGAACTTTGACATGTGTATTGTTTTAAATTATCATTACAATGATTAGGATGTTTAATAAAAATGTTTAAATTACTAGTATCTGAAAAGCAGCAGTTTACTTCATTGTTTCCTTGATGGTAAAGTTTCAGATTATGGATTACTAGATACTATATATTTATATATGAGTATTTATTCTATTCTGTAGGACATGCATTTAAGCCTCATACAAATTCTCTTTTACTTTGTTCCATCTTGCAAAAAGATTCTTCACATGCTACATTCATATTCTGTTAAAATCCAGTTCAATTTCAGTTAATTTAAAATGAAACACTAAATTCTGCAATAACTTTTTCATACAGACTGAGAATTTTCTGTTCTGTTCTGTCAATAAAAACTGCACCAATGTTTCTAACTAATTCAAGAGCCGATCTGAGAAGAAGCATGGCTGTTAGAAAAGATGACATTTCAAATACATTAAAATAGACCTCCAAGAACATCTCCCACTTTTTCTTTCCAGCCTCTCAAACCTTTAATTAACTATCCTGCCCTGTTATAATGCAATAAAAAATATTTATCTGTACTCCATTTGCTGAGTTTGCAATTCTTGGTGTCATTACTCATGAAGAATTAAATCTGCCTCTTGTTATTTTGAGAGCATCTTTCATCTCCTTGTTCCTCATGCTATAGATGAGTGGGTTGAGCATGGGAATTGTAACTAAGTACAGAACTGAAACCACTTTGTCCTGATCCAAGGAATAGCTTAAGCTTGGCCATGAATACACAACAAGGGAACTTCTGTAGAACAATGTAACAGGAGCTTTGCCCCTGCCTTTAGTGGTATGAATACTCAGCATAGTGGTGAGGACAGACATATAGGATGCTAGAATGACTGCTGTGATGATCAGGATGTTGAACCCAATCACAGCAAAAAGAAGTTTCTCATTAAAATTAGTGTCTTAGCAGGACAGGGTTAGAGTGGAGCCCATCACAAAAAAGTGGTTGATCTTAGAATGACAGAATGAGAGGCGAAATATAGAGATGGTATGGGCAGCTGAGCTCATCACACCTATAACATATGCTTGGCCAGTAATCCTTCACAAACTTTCTTTGACATGACAACTGTGTAAAGTAGGGCTTGCAGACTGCGGTGTCATGATCATAGGCCATAGCATCCAGCAAGTACCTTTCAGTGGTAGCACCAGCTGCAAAGAAAAATAGCTGAGTGGTGCATCCAGCAAATGAAATTGACTTTCTCCCTACTAAGAAGTTCACCTGAGTTTTGGGAACAATTGTAGAAGAATAGTGCATGTCTAAAAGAGAGAAATGAGTGAGAAAAAAGTACATTGGTGTATGGTGTGTGAATCAGTCCGAATTAATACAATCACGCAAGACTTCCAACCATGGTAAAAATATAAATAGCTGAGAAAAACTAAAAAGACAACAGTTGAAATGTATATTGATCTGTAAAGCCCACAGGAATAAAATAACTTTCTGTAGAGCCATTTCCTTCAGATATCCCTTTGATGAAAGGTGTGCATGCCACTCTTCGTTTTTTCAGATGACACCACTGAAAGAAGCACATTTTTAAAGACAGCAAATGCCTCCACACCATAGGCTGTTTTCCCTGTTATTTCCATTGTCATTTCACACAGGATATTAGAATCAACTTCAATATAGGATTTTCTTCCTCCTGCAGCCAAGCCACTGCAAAACCTATGTATATTTTCAAGGTAAGAATTTCAGATGTCTGTTTCCTAAACACTCATCCATGTTCCTGACAAAATAATCTACTGTTTTCTTCTTTCAGTCTTCCTTTATATCCATGCCAAATGTTTCTAATAAATCTGTCTCCCCCACTGTAATTTAAATCTCTTCCTTGCTATTTAAAGACAGGGAGATTTTTTAGTTGTACATTTCATAAGACTCACAAAGCATTATAACCATTTACACCCAGTGTTGATATTGAAATAAGAGGAAGCATTTTGATTCATACAAGATGCACCCTTCAGTTTTCAGTTATCTCTCCTCTTCATTTATGCTCTCCTCCCTTTGGAGAATCACTTCAGTGTGGATTATCATGAAGAATTGTGTAAGAGGTGGGGCGGAGGGATGGTTGACTGAAGCAGCCCTGAAGTTGATGGTCCTTCAAGACATAGAGGAAAAATAAGCCAATAGCCTCTTTGGCCAGCCTTGAATTAGCTAATTTAGGAAATGATGTTTTCTCTGCCATTAATTCTCTCCTTTTCCTATAGGATTATTCTACTTATCTCCCTCTCCCTCTCTCGTCACTCTTTCTCAAGAGAACTTTCATATAGTATGGCCATTTTCTTCTGAGCCGCTAGTGTTATCCCATTAATTTATTTTCAAAACGGGGTAGGTCATTTATATAAGCTCACTTCCTTTTGGCTACAGGAAACTTTCAAATGCTTGGGAGCGATAGGTGACTTACCTCTTTCAAACAGATCAATAAAGATATATATTCTTCTCAACCAAGTGCTCATAAAAAAATTTCCTTTGCAATGTCAGAGAAAACACATTTCTCAGAACTAAAACCAAAGGCAATTCTAGCATTCCTATATTTGTGTTGTGTAGTTCTGGATGCATTTTTGGAGGAGTGCTGTTAGGGAAAGTATTCTTTTGTTAATTTTAAAATATTCAAAAATAAAAATCAGAATGTTTTTCCACTATGGTCTCTCTCATTATAAAACTATGGGTTTATAAGGTTCATATCCCTATGAGACTTGAGATGGGACATGACTTCTTCCTGAAAAGAAATCAGTGATAAGGCAGCCAGGGGAAATGTTTCCTGCATTCACTCTGACATCTATTTGTTAAGAAGTGTTGAGGAATTCATTCTGAGTAACAGTAGGATGCAAAAGAAACACCTGATCATGTTGCCTCCTCCTCTTTTCTACTTCCACGTGTATCTTCCCTAACTCTAATCTGCAAACATGATGGGGTTTCAGCAGGAGCTAATTTCAACTGAGTGCCAAGTATCAGCATGTGCTTATTCTTCTCTTAGGGCAGTGATGGCAAACCTATGACAAGAATGTCAAAAGTGACATTTGCTGCCTGATAGTGCTTGGCGCTGGCCCTGGAGATTGTCAAGAGCAGCTGTTCCCGAACTGGTTCCACAAAAGCATCGTAGGGGTCCCACAACAAATCTCAAAACTTACATTTAAAACAGGTTTTCAAATAAAACCACATGAGGCCAACTATTGGATTGTCAGTTGGCGTCGAAGAAACAAAGAGATGCATCACATCATTTGTACTCTAATGCAAAGGTAAGAGGAACACGAATTATCTCGAAAGACACCCACTCGATACAAGAAGTTGTTGTTCAGTCGCCTAGTCGTGTACAACTCTTCGCGACCCCATGGACCGCACTATGCCAGGCCCCCCATCTTGCACTGCCTCCCGGAGTCTTCCCAAGCCCACGTCCATCACACTGACTATGCTGTCTATCCAACTCATCCTCTGCCATCCCCTTCTCCTCTTCCCTTCAATCCTTCCCAGCATCACAGTCTTCTCTAATGAGTCCTCCCT
>JANHZU010005757.1:45806-59619 GCA_032468055.1 Acrochordus granulatus | reverse complement strand
TGATTGCTCTTTGGAGGGACAGATATTGAAGTTGAAGCTCAAGTACTTTGGCCACATAATGCGCAGTGAGGACTCATTAGAAAAGACTGTGATGCTGGGAAGGATTGAAAGGAAGAGGAAAAAGGGACAGCAGAGGATGAGATGGATAGAGAGCATAGTCAGTATGATGGGTGTGGGCTTGGGAAGAGTCTGAGAGGCAGTGCAAAACAGGGGGCCTGGCGTAATGCAGTCCATGGGGTCGCAAAGAGTCAGACACGACTGCGCAACTAACAACAAAAGAAACAAAAAGAGGAGAATACCCATCACTCTGCTTTGGCAGCAATATTTCATGATGTCAAATGCTCTAGTAAAATTCTTGGGCCAGCCCATTAATTTTTCTGTTTAATTTAGTACATCCTTAACTGAGCAGGCAATTTTTTATTATGATACTAGGCTGCAAACTGATTTGGTAAAATGTCTCACTGAGCAGGCAATTGAGTGAAGAAATAATTTACGTAACAGAAAACTATACAGTACACATTTGAATATGCCAATGCTACTCAGCAGAGAAAAGTCCTGATCATTTATCCAGCTTCTTCAATAAACCCATGTTGTGGCTATATTGATAAATCATGTTTAGGAATGGCAGTTTTTCACTGACATAACTCACAGGATATCCTTGGATAACATTCACAAGGATTAAGGAACCTCTCCTCTTTGGGATCTTTTTTGCAGCATCCCATAAAATGTAGTATTATCGTCCATGCTGTTTAACTTTTATCTGAAATCTTTTATCTCCACAAGGAAGAAAATACTACATGAAAAATGGACTCCTCGTGGAAGATTACACTAATTATTATGCAATGTCACTACATAAACCCAATACAGAAAATATTCCTTAATTGCATCATCTTCCGGAACGAAGCTGCCTAATAACAATCGATTCAAAAAATGTATACACTATTGTAGGAGAGAGGCTGGCAGAGCTCAGAGGAGGAATGAGTTTAGAATCCTTATGCAAACACAAGAGAATGAAGTCCATTCCCCTTTGACCAGTCCCCCTTGGATCTTTCATTAGATGTTATTTGGTGCTGCACAGGTACAGACCCTCAGTTTGAAAAGATTTTGTACGTATACTTTTATCAATATATTAGTTGTTTTGAACCTAAGATTGTAGATTTGGTTGCTTGTGTCTGTCACCCATCCCGATATCCATAGGTACTCAGGCATATGTCATCTCAAAAATAATAGAACCTTACCTCTTAGGTAAGATCCCCATACATTACAAATGAGATGAGGTATTGTTATTGTTTAGGGGGCATGCGACTGAGTACCTTTCAAATTGAGCCACTTTTTACCCAAGAGTAACTTTTACTCTTTAAGTTATAGTATGTAGTTTGGCCACATAATGCGCAGGGAGGACTCATTAGAAAAGACTGTGATGCTTATAGTATGATTGAATTATAGTATGTAGGAATAATCTTGGGAGATGGGGCAATAAAACACACCCAAGGGAACAGTCAGACAAAAGGCAGCTTAACCTGCAGTAGGAATATGGGTGGTGCAAGAAATTACTCTCCCTAATTCTGGGGCTATAAAAGGGACAGGGGCAGAGAAGTACTTCCAGACTTGCAAGATTCTTTTATTATTGTAACCTTACAATAAAGTAGAATTAGCTCATCTAACTGTCTTTCCTGTCTGGTCTACTTTATAAAATTGATATTGGAGAAAGGCATAAAAATGCAGAGGAAAGCACAACCTTGGAGAGTGGGAAATGTAAAATTTGAGTTTCTGGCCCTCATCTATCCCAGGGATGGAAGAGTAAGGTTAGTGAGCAGGAGGGGCCTTTAGACCCCTCAGCCAGGCCAAATATTATGGTACAGGGGTACTTGACTTATGACTGGTTGCTTAATGACCATTATGATGAACTACAAAAAAGCTACTTATGACCTAGATTCAAAGTTCCAACAGCCAGAGCTACCCCTGCATGGTCACATGACTGCATTTTGGACACTCAGCAAGTGGCCCACATTTATGGCTGTGGTTAAGAGCTCGGCTTGCTGGCTGGAAAGTCGGCGGCCCGGGTTCGAGACCCAGCGTTGCCGCGCAGCAGGGCGAGCGCCTGCTGTTTCACCCCAGCTCCCGCCCACCTAGCGTTTCTAAAGCACGCAAGCGCGAGGAGATGGGTAGGTACCGCCCCTGTAATAGTCCTATGTTGTCTGTTCTTTTTCCCCGCATACTTACCGAAATTTTTTTCCTGGCAAAATTCAGGTATGATTCACCTGGATGGTCACCCAGATTAGAGAGTGCGGCCTTAATGGTTCCATTTTCTTCATTGCGTGCATCCACCAGTCTTTCAACATTAAATAAGTGTGCAATTGTGTGGATTGCTGGTAAAAAAATAAAAGTAATAAAAAGCAGGATAGAAAAAAATATATTAATATATTAAAGAGAAAAATCTTAAAATGTTTTGTTTTTTCAAATGGAAGGTTTTTTTTAAAAACTATTTTGAGCACTGAAACTTCCTATAAAATATAAAAACAAGTCTTTGTAAGGCATTTACTATACAGTTATAGCCCAATTTTATTCTAAACTGTATAATAAGTTATTTTAATTGCATTATTTTTCTCCTGAGAATGAGGTGGCTTTTTTTTTACTAAACTGTGAATAATCACCCATGATTTAGTGCAAAATATGAAAACAATAGTAGGTATTTTAAGATTTAAGGACTTTGACAGCAAGGTAGAATTAAGTGCATGTAATGCTGAAGGAATTTGACAGGATGTGAAAAAAAATCTTGCTAGCACATATTTAGTGAAAAACTGCTGAAGCTTCAGTTGAATTTATATCAAGATTATTTTTTGTCCTTTTCTTTCTACTTTTTTAAAACTAAAAAGATGACAAAAATATTTCTTTTTAATATTTTGTATCGAAATTGTGGGCTTGAGACATTTAAAATTAAATACATAGATCAAACTTCCCTTTCATTCATCCTCTACATATTTGGTAGTTGCTCAGCATTACAGTCTGGATTTATATACTGTACTAAACCATGTTTGGTGTTATCATAATTTGCTGACCATGGTTAGATTGGTACAGCAGGGAAAACTAAAAGCCATGGTTTATAAGGCACAGTGGCTAAGCTCATACCATATCCAAGCTGCAGCAATACAACTACTTGGTGATTTAGCAAATGATTTGTCTTGTTTACTCCTCATGCCTTTCCCAAAAGCTATTCTCTCAAGACAAGTTTTGTCCATAAAACTGAAGAGACTTTGACATAAAGAAGAACTCTGCAACACCCACCAGTATGTAGTGCAATCATCCAGGCCACCAGTTTGTGAAATGTGAGGTTCCGGTCCAACTGTCTTCTGACACGCACTGAGCAACACTAGAGATGCAAAAGTAAGAAGAAGTGGAGTACGGCGATACAATACTGTACGTCTCTCCTGTTCCTCAGTGGTGAGTTAAGGTGCTTTCTACCATTCTTGGGCTGATATTTAACAATGCCGTAGAAAGTGTGCTGACAGCATTGCCAGTCATCCTGCCATCATGCTGGCTGGGGAATTCTGGGAGATGAAGTCCACATATCTTAAAATTGCCAAGTTTGAAAAACTGATCTATTACATGCCAGTCTTTATGTACTATAAGCAATCAAGATCCAGAGCATCACTGTTTAGGCAATCAGCTCATTCATACACAAGCACTTCACAAATTTGGGGCTTTCACATGCAGTGAATTCATTTTAACTGGAAAGGCTTTTTCCTCTCCCACAAATTGTCTTACACAATACTTAAAATACTTAATACTTAAAATATTTAATACTTAAAGTCAATTGTACGCTGGGATTCTTTAGAATTCAAAATAGTAATTAAACATATGGAACCTTAATAAAAAATTACATACTTTTCTTACTTTGCAAGAATTTATAATAAGATATTACCAACCTTCCCAGGCAGGCCAGGTGAACTAATTCTACTTTACTGTAGGCTACATTAACATAATCTTGCAAATCTGAAAGTACAAATCTCCCACTATTTGTTTTTAGAGCCTGATAAGTTAAGGGGATCCTTTATGAGTTTCTATTTCTGCCCATTATGCAACTGCTGGCTCCCTCCACCTTTATCTGATAATTCCCTAGGCAGCATCTCTTTCCCCATCCCCCAAGGTCATTTCCACATACCATTACAGAGTCCTTGCCCCAGTCATTTCTTATAACCAAATCTTAAACTCTGTCTGTGCCATCCTCCCTAATGATCCAACCATGAAACCTACTTGTTTGTCCTGTGGAATGCTAGGAGACAGTAGGAATGCAGCCCTGGTGGTTCTCCTGTAACTTTCCAGTATTATCAACCAAGTATTATCAACTCATGGAATGGCTGCCCACGTTGGGGATGAGTGGAACTGCAGGACCATCTCCAGAAAATGATGCTGGGTGATATATTGGAAGGTCCTGCAAGATTCCATTTCACCCGCCATCCTGTTTAATATCAATGTGAAAGCCTCAAGTGAGATCAGAATTTTAAATTCTCATCAGCTCTGTCTCTTTTTTATCCAAGTGAACAAAGGAAGTGCTGGAACAATACGTGCCACAATCAAGTGGTTACTCAGAACAGGCCTTTTCATGATTTGGAATGCCAATTTGACTGAGCTATACTGTTTTCTTGGTATCAGAGACATTTTTCTTCTCTTTTTCAGGCCTTTAGGATATCTTTGTATGAATTTAAATCTTGTGCTACAGAGAATCATGTATTTTGCCTCTTTTCATTGTTTTTAGAATGCATTAGAATTAAGTTTTTATTTTGTTTTGATTATTATTCACTGTTTATCTTGCAATTTTAAAATATTGTAAGGTGTCCTGGGAAAAATTGGTTTTAAAGGCTGAAGATACATCTATAAAAATGCATACATGCCGAAAGACATAAATACATTTATTTGGTTTTAGCTAGGCATTATATTAATGTGGATGTGTATTAGTGAACAAATATGATCTCTATGAGAACTGTGATAGTCTGAAACCATGTTTTGTTGTTGGTTTTGGTTTAGCGTGATTTCTAAACAGGAATGTAGGTTTTGTTTATACTTTCTGCTTATTCCTTGTTTGCTTTTTGTGCCTCTTTGCAGTCTTCTCTGACCAGGCACCCTTCAGATATACTGACTTCAATTTCCAGAATCCACCAGACAGAATTAACTTTCTGAAAATTCTGGAGTTGAGGTCCACACCTTTAGAGATACCCAGTTTGGAGAAGACTGATTTTTCCTTGCAATCAATGAAGTATAAGGAAATAATATTTTTAATTGGAAAAGCAAATGGGAAATAGTTTTTTTAAGTCTAATTACATTTCTTGTCTTTAAGGCTGAATCTAGCTTGTTTCTAGATTGTTCAGTAGACCATCATTAAAACAAACCATAGTTTGGTATGCATGAATAAATCCACTTATTATGGCTTAGCCTTATGTCTAACCCAAGTCACAATAGGTGGTTTTTCAACATGGATTAAGGAAAGACTGGTTTAACATAATGTTTGACCCAGTCAATAACTGGGTGTGCACAAGAGTCCTTTTTGGGTTTCAATCAATGAATCTATTCTGAATGGTTTCATGTTCTAGCTGTTCAAAGAAATCAGATCATCTTCAGAAAAATTTCATTCACTGTCACAACATCTGTATTAATAGTAGGTAATCTACTAGATTAAAAGAATAGAAGTCAACACTTATTTGCTTAGTATATTTTTTCATTAATAATAGTAAATACTTACTGCACTTGAGCCTCTGAGAAAGGAAAGCAGATTTCGACAGACTGGAAGCAAAATTAATAGGCAGTTGAAATTCAGGCATGCTGCAGGTGCTCGGGCCAATGCCAAGTAAGACTAAAGATAAGACAATGGGATCATAGTAACAAAGCAATCTTGTTCAAGGATACATTGAAATAGAACTGCAAAACCAATGGGTTGATTCCCTGCATAGAAGGGGGAATCAGCATTAAAATTATGTAGCGAGCATGCCTTCTGGGTGTTATTGAGTGTTTCAACAGACAGACCAACGTGTTTATTAGAAAGGAATGCTGGGAGTTGTAGTTTAGCAACATCTGAAAAGTCATGGGCTTCAGGGGTACCAGTTACAAAAACCTACTGCAATATAAAAAATAGGGTTAAATCTGAATTAACAGATCACCACCTGCAAAATAATTTACACCAAGAAACTTTTCATAGCTGACATAACATGGACTAACTGTAATTAACTGAATGTCCCAGTATGGTTGTAAGGGACAAAACTACATTATTTTGATATAAAATTTCTATAAAGGCAAGACTATTTCTGCTGACTAATACTCAGCTAGTGGGATGAACTTATTTTAAGTGAACCTGTGTATAACAGAGTACCATGTGGTCCAGAGCAGATGGAGCATGGAGGGAAAAGAACCCCAAGGCATTTCTTAAACACAATTTGAGAAAAAAGGTATTTTAAGAGGAACAACATGAAGAGTTTCTCCTGAGAACCTAAGCATTGCGCATATTACCCTGCTGGTTGTTTGTTGGCTTTGTGGCACTCTCTTGACAGCTGCATCTGCCTTGTGGCTTTCACCATACTTGTCCAATAACTTTCTCTTCCTTACACTCTTATAATCTCAAAACTAGATCTCAGTTCAAAAATTACAGAGTTCAAAAATTACAGATTTCTTGTATGTTTTAAAATTAGTTTCCCTTAAAAATTTTGAGGCTCTTTTATTCAAGATGGAATACCTAGTCCCCAGACATTTGCAGGCCTCCACCCTTTTAGCCTTCTGAAAGGATTTAAAAATCTAGCTTTTCCCCAGGGTTGGGAGAAAATTAGATAATGACATATAAGCAAAGATTGGCACCAGTTTTTTGTTGTTTTAATATTTTATATTTTAACTGGCTGAATTTTATAATTTTTCAAATGATTTTATGTATCTTTTAATTCTTAATTGGGAGCCTCCCAGAGTTGGTTGAAAGATGGGCAGTGATTTACAAATTATAAGCTTTTATAAAAAAAAAAAACTACTAAAACCATCCCAAAGAATAAATGCCAGAAAGCAAAGTGGCTGTCTGATGAGGCTTTACAAACAGCTGAAGAAAGAAGAAAAGGCAAGGGAGATAGGGAAAGATACACCCAAGTGAATGCAGATTTCCACATAATGGCACGGAGAGATAAAAAGACCTTCTTAAATGAATAATGCAAAGAAATAGAGGAAAACAATAGACTGGGAAAGACTAGACAGCTCTTCAAGAAAATTGGAGATATCAAGGGAAGGTTTCATGCAAAAATGGGCATGATAAAGGACAAAATGATACGGACCTAACAGAAGCAGAAGAGATTAAGAAGAGATGGCAAGAATACGTTGAAGACTTCTACAAGAAAGATCTAAACATCCCTGATAACCATAATGGTGTGGCGCTGCCCTAGAGCTGGACATATTGGAGTGTGAAGTTAAATGGGCCTTAGGAAACATTACTAACAACAAAGCTAGTGGAGATGATAGCATTCCAGCTGAACTATTTAAATTCCTAAAAGATGATGCTTTCAAGTGCTGCACTCAAAATGCCAGCAAATTTGGAAAACTCAGCAGTGAGCATAGCATGGGAAAAGGTCAATTAATGTTCCACTCTCAAAGAAGGGCAATGCCAAAGAATGTTCAAACTATCATACAGTTGCACTAATTTCACACGCTAGCAAAGTTATACTCAAAATACTACAAGCTAGGCTACAGCAGTATGTGAACCAAGAACTACCAGTTGTACAAGCTGGGTTTCGAAGAGGCAGAGGAACTAGAGATCAAATTGCCAACATTCACTGGATCATAGAGAAAGCAAGGGAGTTCCAGAAAAAATATCTACTTATGCTTTCTCAATTATGCTGAACACTTTATGGATCACAACAAACTGTGGAAAATGTTTTAAAAAAATGGGAGTATCAAGCCACCTTAACTGTCTCCTGAGAAACCTGTATGGAAGTCAAGAAGCAACAGTTAGAACCAGACATGGCACAACTGCCTGGTTAAAAATTGGGAAAGGACAAGGCTATATATTGTCACCCTGCAGAGTACAGTACATTATGCAAAATGCTAGGCTGGGTGACTCACAAGCCAGAATTAAGGTTGCTGGGAGAAATATCAACCTCAGATATGCAGATGGTAGCACTCTGATGGCAGAAAATGGAGAGGAACTAAATCACCTCTTGATGAGGGTGAAAGAAGAGAGTGCAATAGCTGGCTTGAAACTTAACATTAAAAAAGTGAGATCATGGAATCTGGACCCATCACCTCCTGGCAAAGGCATGTCATCACTTTCTGGCATCCTCCCTTTTTTTTCAGATGGTGGATGGGAGTGGATGTGGAGCACGGAGCTCCTGCTAACTCCCTGAATAAATGTGTGAGGATCTTTTCTCCCTTCACTTTTATCCCTGAGATCTTCTGTTTGGTGGCCAAGAACAGCAGTGCTGCACATTGATGATGGAGACCAAGAATCAGCTGTTTGGCTTATTCTTGTTTGACGGTCAAGGCCTCAGGAGTGTCAGGATAGTGATGCAGTGGCAGTGATGGCAGAGCCAAGAATCAGCTGATGGGTGGCCAAGAATGTACTGGTTTGCAGGGCTTCAGGAGTGGTCCTGAAGGGCTTCAGGAGTGATCAGGAATAGCAGCAACACAACAGCAATGATGGCTATGGCAGCAGTGGCAACAGAGACCCTAATCAGCTGTTTGGCAGCTGAGGCCTCTGGGAGTGTCCAGAACAGAGCTGTCAGTGTCAATTAGACCCATGTCCCTCCTGGTTGGTGAAAGCCACCAGAATGGTGACTAACAGCTGGATCCATATAGTGATCAATTCCTCATTGAGAGAGGGGATATTTCTAGGATTTTAAAGGAGACACTGGTGCATCTCCAGTTAAAAAACCTTTGTTGAATTCTACCTGTCTGGACAATTATTGTCTAGTCTCCTTGTTCCTTTTTAGGGGAGGTGGTTGAGAAGGTGGTTGCATGGCAGCTACAAAGTATGCTGGAAGAAGCAGATTATTTGGACCCTTTTCAGTCTGTATTCAGGCCTGGTTATGGGATGGGGACAGCATTGGTAGCACTTGTTGATGATCTTTAGAGAGAGCAGGATGGGGATAGTGCATCCATCCTAGCTCTCCTTGACCTCTCAGTGGCTTTTGATACCATCAGCCATGGTATCTTTTTAAGTTGGCTGTGGGACTGCGGCTGTGTAGTATAGATTTGCATTGGTTCAGCTCCTTTCTTCAAGGCCGGTCCACCAATTGGTGTTAAAAGGAAGAGAGAGGTCCAGTCCATAGCTATTCTTCTGTGGTGTGCTGCAGGGCTCGGTACTTTCTGCTCTCCTTTTTAACATCTACATGAAACTGCTGGGTGAGATCCATCACCATGATATGAGATACAATCAGTACATTAATTATACTCAGATTGACATCTCCATCCTTGATGATCCAAGTGTTGCTGTCTCAGCCCTGATTCTGTATTTGAGGCTATATGGATCTGGATATAGATCCATATAGATTGAACCCTGACAAGACTGAGTGGCTTTGGGTATCTGGTCCAGGGTCATCAACATCTCTAACTCTGGATGGGGTTGCACTGCTCCAAACAGACCCAGTGTTACATGAGGTGACAGAATCTGAAGGTTCTCCTGGACTTGTGATTCCTGCTCAAAGAGCAGGTGGCAATCATGGCTAGGAGTACCTTTGCACAACTTTGTGTTGTGCACCAGTTGCATCCTTTCCTGGACTAGTCCCTATGCTTAGTCACTCATGCCCTCGTCATCTCTTCATTGGACTACTGCAGTGCGCTCTACATGGGGCTACCCTTGAAGAGCATCTGGAGGCTGCTGGTGGTGTAGAATTCAGCAGTGTGGATGATTTTAGAGACCCATAGAATAGCCCATGTAACATCTTTATTCCGCGAGCTGCATTGGCTGCCAGTTAGCATCCAGATGCAATTCAAGATGTTGGTTTTGACCTTTAAAGCCCTAGATGGCATGGGACCAGATTATCTGAGAAATTGTCTCACCCCAATGGAGACAAACCCCCCCACCAGAACCAGCAGAAGAGAGCTGCTTCAGATCTCATCAACCAAGGAATTTCGGTTGGCGGGATCAAGAAGAAAAGCCTTTTCTGATGTGGCTCCTATATTGTGGAATATCATGGTGAGGTGTGGAATATCCAGGTGAGGTCTGCCTTCACTCTTGCAGCCTTCTGGAAGGGCCTTAAGTCCTGGCTCTGCCAGCTGGCTTGGAGGTAGCTGATGGTGGAGTGTTGATCTCCTCCCCAAATATATATGTGCTCCTCCCCTCTCTGTCTGGCTGATTTTTATTTTTATTAATTTTAATGGTTTTAATTTTTATATTGCTGTTTTATGTTTTTATTGTAAGCTCCTGAGAGTCATTTAGAGTTTGGTGGCATATAAATTGATAGATAGAGAGAGAGAGATAGTTAGATAGATAGACAGACAGACAGACAGACAAGAAATGGAAGAAGTGACAGATTTTATTTTCTTGGGCTCCAAGATCACTGCAGATGGTGACTGCAGCTATGAAATTAAAAAATGGCAAACATAGACAATATATTAAAAAGCAGATTTTTTAATTCATATTGCCCAAAAAGGTCCATACAGTCAAAGCTATGGTTTTCCTTGTAGTAATGTATGGCTGTGTGAGTTGAACCACAGGGAAGGCTGAGCACTGAAGAATTGATGCTTTCAAATTGTGATGTTAGAAAAGACTCTTGAAAGCCCTTTGGACTGCAGGAGATCAAATCAGTCAATCCTAAAGGAAATCAACTTTGATTGTTCATTAGAAGGGCAGATGATACTGAAGCTGAAGCTCAAATACTTTGTCCACCTAATAAGAAGAGAGGACTCATTGAGAGAGACTGTGATACTGGGAAAGATTGAAAGCAAAAGGATAAGGGGGCAGCAGAGGATGAGATTGTCAAATAATATTGTAGACATGATGGGCATGGATTTGGTGGATTCCAGGAGACAGTGCAGGACAAGGAAACCTGGTGTGCTGTGGTCCATGGGGTTCCAAGTAGTTGGACACAACTGAGTGACTGAATAACAATTGCATTGGACACAACAGGAATCTAATGACAGAAGCAGCTATGTTCCTTGTTTTAATACTTGTCTCCATGAATTTTCTCCATAAGCCTTAGATAGTTAGTAACAAAATATGTGGACTCTTTGCAGAGAACCCTTTGGTAAGGCTGTGCAGATCACTGAAGCAGTGCTTTGTTTGGACAAACTGGAAGACCTTTTTGAAGATGTTTTTTGAAAGAATGTGGCCCTTTGACTTTTAAAAGCAAAGCAAAATCACAAGGGTTTTTGTCCCTTTTGCTGTGTTCTATCCTCCTCCAACACTTCCCCCAACATTTGCTTATAACAAGTAGTAGGTGTTTTTATGATAACTTACTGGTTGCAAAAGCCACATTCAGCAACTGCAAGCACTGAAAGACATAACGGCAAAATCAGCCTCTTCAAGACCTTAGTTTTTTTAAAACAATATTTTATTACTTTTCAAAAAATAAAATACAACTAATATACAATACAGAATACTCAACAAGGGCTTTCTTCAGCGCTTGTAAAATTTTAGGTGACGCTTTTGCCCAAGCACAGAAGCTTCTTCCAAGCAGATGACTGGAAGCAATGGAGAGTTTTTGGACAGGCGCAGTAAATGCCAGAAATAAAAACAAGGCTACAAGGTAGTGCATGCTACCCTATTGTGGTGAATCTGGGCTGCATCAAACAAACCTCCTATTTGGAACTTGGCAGACAAACAAAATCACAGAGAGAAAATCAGTTTAATTCAGGCATTAATGCCATCTGGGATCTGTTCAACTAAGAACAGTTTTTAGAGATCAAAATGGAAGTTGAAGGTTTGATGCCCAACTGTGTTCATTTGTTTAATTCTGTTTTGTTCTTTTCCCCTTGTTTTCTTTGTCTTTTGCAGTATTTATTGAGCAGAGTTCTCTGAGTACTTTAAACAGAATCAGCACTTGTTTATACATATAATTCATGGAAACCATGTATAGTTTTTGCCAAAGAAAACTCCTCTGTTCATATAAACTTTGTTCTATTATATTGTAATTATTGTTGTAAAAACTCACAATATAGCTTTAAGGTGCCATATAGTGAATAGTATTATTTTTATTATTTATTTGCTAGAGTCTAGAGGGCTGTGCAGAAACAAAAGCAGTTAAAACCTACAATAAAATAATTTACCATAAAACACAATAGCAACCCAAAGCAGTGCTCTGCTGTACGGTAATTTAAATACAATTTATAATGGAATCAGATCCAGAAGTAAACAAGCATGTCTTATATTTGTTTGTTTGTTAAGCCACAGAGCCATAGTTTACTTAGAGCTGTATTATCCAAATGCCATATTGAGAAGGTTCTATTCCTACTTAGCATATTGCAAGTCACTCCAGTAGTGGAAGGCTTTCTCTATCTAATCTTAATACTTGTATTGCATGCTATTCATGGGAAATTATTTTTTTTGAATTTTTGTATTTCTCCAAGTAAACATCATTGATCAAGGCAATAAAGGCATATCCAGAACTAAAATCAGAATCAAATATGTTTAAATAATAGACTTTTTCCAAGTTGTTCGTAGTTACTTGCCCTCCCCCATTTACTTTATTTACAAAAGGATATTTGCTAAGTGGCAGTTTTATTTAATATTGTGGGCTCTCAATATCTTGAAGGATATCTTCAAAAAAAGATGTACCACCTCCTCTATGAAAGCAGTTTACTAAAGTCTTGCACATATAAAGAAGTGCTATTATAGTTAATATAATTGGAAGACATCCAATCTCTTTTTGCTATCTTAGGAAGAGATCTAGAGATCCTGGCCCCTCCCACAAACATCTTATACATTTCTTTAGACAACAAAGTCAAAATGGGCTCTACGAACTCATATGCTTAATAGGTTTACCAACTGGAACATATGTAAGTGACTGTAATGGAGGAAACTTAACTGTGTAATTATAGTGTAAGCTTTGGCTCATGTTTATGGATTAAAAAAAATATTACAGATATAACAACTTGTAAACACATGAACTTATAGAAGTCAGTATCACAGCATGCAGAAGATCCAATCCAATATCCTCATTTGGAGATGAAATAACACTATCTGAATCTCTAAAAAGCCTCTCTTAATCAGCATCCACAATACTGAGCTAAGCGGACTGATGTTGTGACTTGAAAGCAACTTCCTTTGTTCTCAATCACCTAACAAGAAACCATGCTTCATTTGTCCAAACATCCTTTTAGACCACAATTCTGTTCAAAATAGTTACCAATTAGATATCTTTAAGAAACATAGAAGTAATTTTCCCCATTCTTGATGTATCTCAGTCACTTCATTTTTAAAAGTTCCACACTGAATATTCTTCTGTCTGGCTAAAATATCAGTACATTAAAATAATATCTCCTATAGTTCTCTGAGACTTCCACAAGTAGGATAATATACTAGTAATCGTATTACTGAACTTCTCCTAAATATCTGCTAATCCATTCTTATGAAAAATAATCCATAAAACAAAGGGATGAAAATGTTCAGCTAATATTGAATAGATTAGCATTTCTATAAAGAAACAATAACAATCAGAACAGAAAATCTCTCTGTTCTTTCAGGTACTATAATTCATTTTAATGAAATGAATAGGATATCCACATTTTCTTTACAAAGTCCTTGGACCTTTGAATAATGGGAGAGTCCTCTCCTATTGCAAAAATTTGCATTTCATACAGGAATTAACATCAAAGTTTTACCCACACTGCTTTTGCTAAACTGGCCTATTGTTTG
>JANHZU010005757.1:9102-21239 GCA_032468055.1 Acrochordus granulatus | reverse complement strand
CTTCCTCCAGGATCCTCTGCAGCTGCCAGGCGACCACTTTCTCAACCACCTTGCCCAAAAAAGGCAGGTGGGAGACTAGACAATAATTGTTCAAACAGGTGGAGTCCAGTGATGTTTTTTTTAACAGGGGACAAACCAGGGCCTCTTGGAAAGGTCCCGGAAAAACTCTCTGTTGCAGTGAGGAGTCAATCACTGCATGGACCCACCTTCTAGTTACCTCCCTGGTGGCTTTCACCAACCAGGAGGGACAAGGATCTGACTGGCAAGTGGTTGCACTGACAGCATCGAGGACCCTGTCCACTTCCTCAGGAACAACAGAATCAAATTGAGGAGCAAGACTCCTTCCTCGGCATCTCCACTGGCCCTACCTTGCAATCACCGTCCAACTGGGACTGAATCCAAGTGACTTTATTTGACAGGTGCTCCGCAAATTCTTCCGCATGGCCCTGAAGAAAATTCCTTGATATATTCAACCAATGAAATTCAGATATGTCTCAGTGACCTTAGTTACATTTTAAGATGTCAATTTTGCTTCTACCTATCTTTGTAGACAAGAAGGAGGCAACAATGAGTTGGATTATTTGGCAGCTGGAAAAATCATTATTTTCCAAGAGTGATTTTCAGCATACTTTTCAATAAGTTTTACTGAGATGAATATGGTAGGATTTTCAGAAATCCAGTAGCGGAACTGTACTTCAGTGTCACTACATCCAGTCTGATCCTTTAAAGTTCTTTGGGCTGATTTGTATGTTGTATTTTTTCCTTGAGAAATATGTGTTACAGAGATTATTGGTTTATATACAGAAATTATAGATTTCATACAACATAACTGGTTAAGTTTTGATTTCAAATAGCCAACATTGGCTTGGTGGCAGAAATTTCTGATTTCATTTGGCGGCAGAAATTTCTGATAAACCACAAAACTGATCTTTTTTGCTTTGGACCCACTGTTTCAGGCCCATTTACCTGTAGTGAGAGTAATCACAGGAACATAACTAATCTAATGAGATACTTGCAGCTTGATTGCACTAGGAAAAATAAATAAATATTTCATGCCCTGTTACAAAAACAACCCCTCTCCAAAGTGCAAGCACTAAAATATAGTAACCCTAGAAAGCCTTATTTATCTTTATCATAACATTTGTGTATATAAGGGCATTAATTTCTAGCAGAGATGGGAGAAGTATCCAATCATTTTCCAGGACACATTAGGATTTTATTAGGATTTTTAAAAAGTACCTTTGTCTCAATTGCTACCATTTCTTCAGTTAGAATTGAGCTAGAAATCAGGCATTTTTTTCCTTGTTAACGTTCCTATCTCTTCCTTGTATTTGGCCTTCAATTTTATTCTTGTTCACATTCGGACCAGGGAGTTGCATGCATCTTTGCTTATATTTAGCAAGGCTACAATTATCTCCACTTTAGCCAGTGTGTTTCCCAAAAAGATTGATTCCTTCCAAATTGTACATAATTGTAGAATTTGATGCTTAGCTTCCTCCTCTGGGATTCTTTCCCGTCAAACAGTTATGATATGGATCAAAACTGAATTTGCTAAAGGAAACTTTATTTGGAGCACATGGGAAGGTCAAACCATTTTATTTTAAAAATGGAAAAAATAACCGGAAGGGGCAAAACCCTATAATAGGGTACCAGAAAATATAAATGGATAATCCAAACCACAAAATGCAGCATTGGAATCTAAGAGTGGGACAGAAAGATGCCATTTTGTCTACATGTCAAAGTGTTTTAAACCCATATTGGGAGTGTATTTTTGTAAAATTTGAATATAATTTCACAATGTATTTTGAGATCTGTTGAATTACTTTATTCTACATTCAGATGTTATACTTGATCCGTTACTAGATTTAATATCCAGTGGGCATAGTATTATTCTGTTTATGTACAAGTCTATGTAAATAAGGGGTTTCAGGGAAATCTGTACAAGTTAGATACATTTAATTTAAGTGAAGTAGATCTAAGAAATAGATGCAGATCCAAGAAATAGAAGGTAGATGTAGATTTTAGGAAAAATAAGAAGCGTTTCCTAGATCCGCTGACACACAGATTATAATGAAACTAGCTCAAAAAGTCATATAGTGGAAAGAGAAAGAGAATGGAGGAAAATTTCTGGAGAAGGCAATTGAAATTAGCTCAGAAATATAAGTAAGACTCCAACTTAGTCTGGAGGCAAAGTGGGAGAAAATATATTGATATTTAATTATCAATTGGCCAATGAAAGACAGAATAACTTTTTCTTGACTTTTCAAAACTCATATATCTTGGAATTTAGTCTTCTTTCTTGCCTTGAAAATCTGATTTATCATTGAAAGGACTACTTAAACTAAAAGAATTAAGAACTGACACAGTATTGAAGTTAACTAATCAATTATATATTAACCAGAGTAGAAAACCTGCTGATTTTTTGATAGAAGATGTATCTTGACTACAGCTAGAACCCATTCACATTCTCCTACTTAACCATCTTGAGGTAATATAAGATGGTCATGCAAGTGATTAAGAAGGAGGCTTTGGCCTGATCGATGAATCATTAAGTGTGCAGTATGCATGATATGGAAATGTGGTGTGTAATCTCCTTGCAGATACTATAGTACAGTGCCTATGTTCCCAGCCCTAACCCTACATTTTTAGGAGATTACCACATATTTTGTTAAAGATAGTCTGCAGCTGAAAAGAGAACTTCCCATTTGGCTGTTAAGTCAAAGACACAAGAGAAGCCTCTTCATTACTGAAACTCAGGCAAGACATCCAAGTTGCAAATACCCCCGGTAAAATCTATTTATTTATTTATTTATTTATTAAATTTGCATGATGCTTTCATTCTTCTATTAACTCCTGTAAAATTATAGACATTATCTAACTGATAAGATAGTCCAATTCATTTACACTTAACCAAATTTTGTATATTAATAAACTATTTCATATTCATATAGGGAAATATTGTTTGTTATTTAGTACATAAGAATAGTCATGGTGCCTTGTATATATTGGAATGGAGCTGAATTGCTTTATTAAGCAGAGGTAACACCAATTTGATCCAGGCCTTCTGCTTCCTACTCAGGAATGCCTCACCATTAAGGTGATAGGCAAAACCCTGATACAAAATTGCCTAGGAATGGGTATTAATATGAATGTTATTAATAAGATAAAGATCTTAGCTTACCTTATATTCTTTAGCTGAACTGTGATTATTGATAAGATTAAGGTCTTAGTTTACCTTGTAAACTTGGTAATCAAATAAATCAATGCTGATGTTAATCCTTCTATTCTTATCTTTGGGGTCTTGAATACTGAAAAAAGAGACTAATTCTGAGATACTAAAACAATCTATAATCACAGTGTTCATGCTTAGCAGATCTACTGAAGTTATTCTTTCTCCCTCTTCAATGAGTACGAGAAGGAAAAGGGAGAGCGAAATCTTCTTTTCACCTGACAATTTTTTGATGATTTTCCAATTCCTTATATGACAATTTAGTTTTCTTTTAATTTGCTAAATTCCACAAGAAAATAATTAAAATTATCCTTATCCAGGGTCCACTTTTATCACATCCAAGCTGGATGCATGGTGGCACAGTGGCTAAACAATGCTGGGAGTCATTGACCAGAAATGGTTGGTGCTCCAGCAGTTCAAGCAGCAGCACCACATGATGGAGTGAGCTTCCTTCACTCGCCTCTAGCTCCTGCCCATCCAACAGTTCAAAAGCACATAATATTGCAAGTAGATAAATGGGTACCACTTTGGTGGGGAAGGCGAGCCATGAAAAAAGGAGGAGAAAAAGGACCGGATGAAAAACACATGGCACTAGCTAGCTTGTGCAAGCTAGTTTGCCCCCTGTGGTGCACCATGGATAAGTGCATGCACAAACCAAAGACAAGCAACAAACCAAAGACAAGCAATCTCACAGAATGTCAGGACCATTCTGTGAGATAGCATTGTGTGGATCTCCCTGACAATTGAAAAGCCATACAAAATAAATAAATATCAAAGCAGCAGACAAACCAAGGTAACTCTTTTTCCCCCTCTTCTCTGTATATCCTTTTCAGGCTTTTTCCTTCTTTTTCTTAGGATTATTTTATCCATTTTCCTAGTTTTCCTGCCTTCAGTCTAGAGAATTGTCCATTGCATTTCTGCAGACATGTTTAATCTTAACAGTAAAATACCAGGTAATCTGATTGCTCTGTCTGCCATTAGTCCAACATATTATTTAATATATTTATTGGTTATTAATATTTTATTTTTGATTTCTTGAACATCACAATTTTCAGTTTGTGTATTGAAAGAACTGGCATTGTTGGAAATCCTAGTCTTTTATAAATGTGTAACCACAACTTATATCTTGCCCAACTTACTTTTAAGTAAGTTACCATTACTTTTAAGTAATTGTAAAGGTTTCCCTTTTTACTTGTGTCTAACTCTAGGGGACAATGCTCACTTCCATTTTATTTATTTATGTCTACATTTCTATGCTGCCAATCTCCGAAGACTTGGCAGCTTACAAGCTTTACATAGACATTATACAATTCTAAACCCCACCCCCCTCGGCTGACCAGCGATGTTCACATCTGGGGCATCCTCCATGACTCCTACCCCACCCCTGAGACAGGCAAGTCCAGTGTCAACTCGCTGCTCCCATTGCTGCCAGCCAGCTTCCCCCCGAAGGGGTACCCATTCATCTACTTGCATTTTTATGTGCTTTCAAACTGCTGGGTGGGCAGGAGCTGAAGGCATGTGATGGGAGCTCACTCCATCATGCGGTGCTGCAGCTTGAACTGCCAGAGTGCCAGCCATGTGGTCAACTGGTGTCATTAAGCCGCTGCACCACTGCACCTCCATTTTATAGCTGAAGAGTTAGTGTTGTCCAAAGATGCTTCTGTGGTCAAGTGGCAGGCATGACTATATGCCAAGGTGCACAGAATTCTGTTACCTTCCCACCAATTTAGGTGGTACCTATTTACCTACTTGCATGCTTTCAAACTATTAGATTGGCAGGAACTGGGGCAAATAATGGGAGTTCATCCCACTACACTGTGCCTGGGTCTCGAACTTGGGCTGCCAACCTTCCAGCTGACTAGCTCAGTATCTTAATTACTAGGCCACCACATCCCAGATCTTGCTTTTACAAGAAGAATTTTGGTGATCTGTAGTCACCACAAACATAGAAAGATCTCACCATGTTTTTTATATTAAACTTCCATAGTTTTCACCTTATATTTATTTTAATATCTATATTTGAAAAGGTAGTAAATACTCTCCTGGTTTTGATTAGATTTTGAATCTAACCAAATTCTCTGAATTTGGACTCCTGAATTTGTACTAAAAATATAAATGACCATTAAATGGTGGCAAAAGGGAACACACCTGTTTTCTGCCATTAGTAGTCATCAGGAATTTTGCACCATAGCTATAGTATTTCAGATACTCACTGAAATACTACTGCTATCTTAGTGGAAAAGGCAAAGACAATGAGACAAGGCAGTGTAGCAGTATAAAAACACCTTATTTCCAGCTAAAAGATAGCATATGGTTTTCAGGTTGGTGCCCTTCTGGAGAGTATCTCTTTCTCTCTTTTTTTGCTGAAATGGGATTGGTGAAGAAAAAAAAAAGTAGAATGCTAAGCAGCTGTTACTCAAACACATATCTATTCATCAGGCAAAATTGCCACTGTAATTTGAGATAACAGCATAATAGCAAAAAGCCAGCGAGGATCAGTATTTTCTGCTCTAACAATAAATGTTCAATCTATTATCAATCTATGATAAATTAAAGTCCAAGTCTACTCTCATTATCTCTTCCTTCAAGTGATATTACCACAGTGGAAATCCTCATGTGGTGTCTCTGAGGAATCCAGATTAGGGCATAAAAATCATTGGTAGCACAGTAAGAAATAATGCATGATTGCAGACAAGTGGCACTCAGTTTTGCAGAAGAAAACCCCTTCTAAACCACACATGAAATACACTGATGTTTTTTGGAGAAGTTTGGAGGTAAACATAGGAATGTTTTAGAAACATGTCTCTCTTGTTCAAGTATCAGACTCTCATTCTTGCAATTATTTATATTCTAATTGTTAACATACAAATATTTTCATAGTAGTTTATAGGAAGTTTCAAAATACATTCTTGCATTTAAAATGGTAAATGGTCCTATGGGAGTGGAAAGCAACAATTTATACTCTGATAAATTAGACTGTATGATCTTCACCAGCTTATTCCCTTGTTTATGCAAAAGTGCCACCTAGGTTGATTTGGACATTGCCATTAGGATGTTCCTCAATAAAATAAGAATCTTGAAATGTTTCAAATATAATTTTCAGAAAAATGTATGCATATGATAAATAAAGGAAAGGAGTCCATTCAACCTGAATGTGATGAATAGTTTTACTTCAGTTCATCTCTGTGTTATTGTTCCATTTCCTCAAATAACCAAGTTGAGGTGCCTCAGTAATGAAAACCTATTTAGGATACATATTCATTTCCTTCAGACCCAAACTTCTTCAGCTTTGCCAGGTTCCTTAACATACGGAGGCTTCCATATATTTTCTCTGCCTGACATGATGACAAAATGCTGATGACAATGCGTGTGTTCTTCAAAACACCTATTTCATTCCATTTTAGTGCATCTAAACATGAAATGTGAGAAATGTTTTTGATTATGGTTCAAAAGCTCTCAAATTTGTTTTCAAGCATAATTCAAAGTGCTGGTTTAACTCTTAAAAGATTCTAGTGCCTATATGATAGGAATCAGAGAAGATTATGAGGCTGCATTTTCTCTTACTGTGATCATAAATGGAGATCATGCTTTATGTTCTGATAACATCACAGGGTTATGAAGAAACGGTTATGAGAAAGCCTTTTGGATAAAAGGTGAAACGTCTTCTACTTGAAAAATCCAATCCAGATGCCTGCTTTTTAAACTTTCGTTGCGATCACAGGGTGAAGTGATGACTGAGAACAACTGCTTTTTGATAATGACATCTAAGCTATTTGTATTCTTTCACTGGGTGACTGATATAACCTTATATCACAAGGTGATCTGCAAAAGCTTTTTCTCATCATGCTTTTGATGTTCATAAATCTGATTTGCTGTTAAATTGTAGTTGATCTTGCTGAATCTCATCTTCTGCTATTCTTAATTAACTGCTTTTATACACATTCCTAGTTTCATAGACAGAAAGAAGACATTTTGGCCACTTAATCAGTGCAGAAAACCAAATTAAATCATTCCTTGCCTGTTCAGCCCCTGCATGAGTACAATCCATGCCAAGGAAGCTCATCACCTCTCTCCCTTTCATTTTTTAAAATCCTGCATTTTGGGCCATAGAGGTCATAACCTTCTTTTGTGTGGCACCACTTTCAATACTTGAAAATTGACATCCCACTTCAGTTTTCTCAAGTGAAGTATACAGTTCTAAAACAATATTTAAAATATTTCAACCAACCAATTAACCTCCTCCCTTTCTAAATACCTACATCAACATCTGGATAATGTAGCAGTTTCTCATTCTCCTGCACTGAATTGTTTGATCTTCCTGGATTGAATTTCCTTCATTCGGAATTGTTTGGTCTGTTTCTCCTCTTGGCCCTTTGAGTCTCAGTCTTTTCCCTGTTAAGTCACTGAACACTTTTCCTGCTTGCAAAAACCTACCAACCTCTCTCTCTTCAGCTGGCT
This sequence comes from Acrochordus granulatus, assembly GCA_032468055.1. Classification (NCBI taxonomy): domain Eukaryota; kingdom Metazoa; phylum Chordata; class Lepidosauria; order Squamata; family Acrochordidae; genus Acrochordus; species Acrochordus granulatus. The sequence continues at coordinate 13,552 of JANHZU010005757.1, read as the reverse complement.
AACATTGCCAACTGACTCCCATCTTCCAAGATGTTACTCTGCAATGTTAGTTACAGGAAATGGAATCCTGGGTGCGCAAAATACAGTAGGGGCAAAATCCTCAATATCCTTACTGACTCCATGCTGTCCAGTAACACTCTTTTTATGTGTTTCTTAATCTCAATCCTTGCTCTTTCTGAAAGTTTCTCTCCTGTTGATTTTCTTCCAGTTATGGACCTGTAAAAACAAATTTCATTTTACCACACCCCCTTCTAGCAATCTCCTATTGGAAGAAAGTTTTCAATCTAAACCTGCTGGGTTGCATAAGATTTTTTCTTAGGAATATAGGAATGTGGATGTCTACTATATAATGCATAATTGTAATATACTGTTTTACCAAACTTTACTTTTTTTAACATTGAAACAAATCTTTATTGCTTAGCAGCCTAATATTTTGTCATTCCATCCTATCCCAGTCAGATGTGAACCAGTGACAAATCTTGCAGAGGCCTAGAGTGAAAGCAGCAGGATTCATAAGCAGTTAAAATTGCCTTTCATTGTTCCCAGCTATAAAATCACTGGCTTGTGTAGCCAGAGCACTCAGCCTTCCTTACAGAGACAGCACAACCCTTTATCTTGAAACTGTTAATGTACAATGAAGGGTAAAGTCATCACACTGCATTAGTACTGTCTTGAACATAGAGAGAGCCTCCTGACAGATTCCATATAGCACTAAGGACATCCATTTAGTGGAGTGAGTACAATTTTTTACATGACATAACAGAATTCTATGCATGTTCTATTGGAGGTAGTCACAGTTGATAATACTTAAAATATCTGGTCAAGCATTTTGTTATTTGACTGGCCATTTGTATTTATCTCAAGCTACACCAGGCTTCCACCCAAAGTGACATCTTCTATGTCAATCTCTCCAATATCTTCTACAATATTGAATAAAAAGCAATAAAATGTGTAGTGCATTATAGTATATGAGATTATCATGTCCTACAATATCCATTTTTGCCAGTTTTTGGTAAAATCATATGACATGCCCAGCAGTGGAAGCCTAGAATAGATACCCAAAGAGGATCAGGAGGATGATCAACAACCACAAGATCCATGATGGCCCAACTATAGCATTAGCAGTCCACCATGCTCCATCTCTCTTACTGAGCACACTACTGACCATCAAAGAACTGACTGACCTGCTGGCGGCAGCAACACAACTCCATACTTTTCACTGATAGTATCCTCAATCAGCACATCCCTTAATACATGCCACTAGGGAACGCTACCTCATTGCACTACCCTAGATATGCCACTGATGGCTAGTGTTATTTATGTATGTTTTAAATCTTTGATAGCTAACATGGGCCTGCAGTTTGGGAAGATGCTGTTCAAAAGCTTTCTTAGGTATCCAATATATGCATTCTGACTTATATGGGCTTTTTGTGTGTGTGTGTTTGGAAACAATTGTTTAGAACCAAAGAGTCTTGATACTTAAGCAAACAATGAAAACATTCAACCCAAACAAAAACACTAAAAATTACCATATATTCTATGTGGTCCCAATGTACATCCCTTTAAAAAAATTCCATGCATTTTTAATACCAGATGGAATAAAAAACTGATTAAAAATAATTGTAAAAATGATGGAGAAAGCAACAGTTACTTCTTGTTCCATTGATCTATACAATTGGGTATTTTCATAGAATCCTACAATCACAGAATCTGGAAAGTTTAGTCATGTTTTCAAGTACACCTCTTTACTGGGGTACACAGTGCAGGAATTCACAAAAGCATCCCAAACAGATGGCTGTTTAGTCTTTGCTGAAACATGTCAAAAGATGTGAAAACTACCATCTTTTTGGTATTCATCTCTCCTGTTGAACTGATTAGTATCCAGGCCAAAAAAAAATTAACATTCAGTGGAAATTTGCTTTTTCATATCTGTCTCAATTAAATAAGATAAATAAGAGCAACCAACATGGCTCTCCTTCATCATCATCTCTTACATTTTTATGCTGCCTGATTCCCAGTGACTCTGATTGGTTGAGTTTATTCCCCAAATTATAGAAGATGTTATATTTTCTTCTAAAATTTAGAGGTCATGAAACTAAAGTACAAAGTCATAACTGTTAAATGTAATGGAAACACCTCTTCTCAGTCACTTGTATGTCTCTCTGCTTCTATCTACAACCTTGAGAGATACAACCTTGGGCCAGGGACTACGCTGCTTACTTACTCTGTTTACTGTAATATCCAGCTGATACAGAAGCTGGTGCAGGATTCACCAGTTTGGATATCACTCTGATATGTTGACTTCAGTTCCCAAAATTCTTGGCAAGTATCATGACTAACTGGAAAATTCTGAAAGCTGATATCCACGTAGTGGCAGAGCACTCAGGAGAATAGGTTAATTTTGCTGCTCCCTCTGGCAGAAGTATATTGCATCAGTATATTACCTCAAAACTCCATATACCTTGGTTCCCCCTTGTCTTCGAGACATCATTTTAGTTTTAGGTAAAGTAAAATTAGAATTGTACGCTGTATCCCTTGCAATACCTAGAGCTCTAGTTGGCAATTAGCATCATATGAAAACATTGGACCTGTAAAAATACATATGCCCTTGGAGGCCATTTTTAAATGCAATGTTGCTCTTCAACCAAATAGAATTCTCTGAGCAGCTTACATTCAGGAAAAAAAATAATATGCAGGAAAATCATAAAATAATAACACTGATTGTAGCAATGCAAAAAGAGAGGAAATAGTGCTGTCCCCAAAGTAACAGGACAATACAGGAACATAAGGTAGCATCATAGAAAATGTATTTATGGAAAAGAGGGCTTTTGGTTTTCTTCATGTAAATACATCAGGAAGGACAAGGAGTGCAGAGCTTTTCATGTACCTCTTTTGGGAGCTGCTGACAAAAAGGCCCAGTGGTATAATTCTGTCATCCACTTCTCTCAGACTGAATATGTAGAAGGACCTCTCTTGCTGACCTTAGCAGAAGGAAATGATCCTCCATATTCCCTGAGAAAGCTTAATGTCATGGTTTTAAAAGTCAGAAACAACATTTTAAATGATCCAGAAATAAAGAATGCCTGCACAGTTTCTCAGAATGAAACTGAATGTGCAAGGTTTCACCTTTCAGAGGTAAGGAAAGTTACTACTGGAATTTCTGCATTATGCTTGGATGCATGTCTTCTGCTTGCCCCTAGCTAACAATCCCTTTTCCTATTCCTGTTTCTATTTGTTGTATTATTATTTAATTACAATTAATTACTTATTATTTGTTCTATTTGTTTAATCTATACACTATTTTAAAAAAGAACTATAATTTCTAAGTTCCTCATTGGTACAGAATCTTCAGTAGAACAAGTAAGTTATTTCAAAATATATAATGGTTCAGTCTGATATGTAGTTATATTAGCATACACCTGAATTAACGACAATGCTCCTAATTTCTAAGCGTATATAAACCACACAGGAAACAGCTAAAGTGGTTATCCTTAAATATTTAAAGCTGGTATGGAGAAAACAATTATCTACTTTATATTCATAGTAGAATGTAGGTTCGACTAGCTAGATGCATCATCAAGACATTGACATTCTAAATACACCGATTAAAAAAGGCAATCCCGTTTGCTTCTCCTCAGCAGATTTCTGCCATTAATATTCATGGCAGATCTCGGTAAAAATGCAAGTAATAGTGCAGAAAATATAACCCAGACCAAATACATTCTTCCCTTTCAACAGGATTTTATAAGTGATTCATCTGATATTCACACATTCAGCATTATGAACTTCCTTAGGTTTGATGGACCATCCTCTATCTCCATACATAGCAGAGGAGCTCGTGCTCAGCTCACCACCCAGATATCATACAGTTCATATATTTCTACTGTCATATCATCTCTTCCTGAAGCAAAGCCCAGCATTCATTGTCTCATAAGTGCTTACTGTTCCTATTTGCTCAAATTCTCACAAAATCCTGCCCGTGATGGATAAGGCATAGATACTATCCTAGCTGCTTCAAATATCTGAAGTGTGTAAGCAAAATATGAAAAGGGAAAGGGAAATGAATGCAAGAAAGAAGAAATGGTGCTTTAATAGGGGGGAGGCTATTTAACATTCTTGGAAATCATCCAAACAAAATGAGAAGGATATTTTTTACTCTTTAAGATTCCTAAGAAGACAGGAGAGGGGGATAAACTTTTAATTTTTGGTTGCTATTATACAAAACAGATTTTTTTAAAAAAGTACTTTTATATAACATTAATAGTTATTATATTGTTCATATTAATTGTATATTCTCATTGTCTGATTAATATATTTATACTTGTGAGAATATTATATTTTTGGTAGCTTCCTTTTGTTTTGGGTCAATGTTACTAGCATTTTGGGGGATTTTTGCTACTTTTTAAAAATTTAAACAGACCCACCTGCTATTCAGCCTCTTTAGTTTCAC
>JANHZU010005756.1:76076-89809 GCA_032468055.1 Acrochordus granulatus | reverse complement strand
AGAAATGATTGTCCCTAACATCTGAAACAAGTATCAATGATTAACACACGATATAAAGCAGAAATAGAACAAACTAATGAGCACTTATAGATCTGCTTCGAGGCTGCTGCTAATCCGGCTGCTGTCCGGCGCCCCCTGCTGGATTGGAGGATCTGCTGCCACCACTGCTGAGGCAAAATTGCCTTTACCTTAGCAACACCTTTCCAGGGGTCTTTTGTGGGTGGTTTGGAACTGTTTCTTGCCTCCATACTGTGAGGAGAGAAGAGACAGGCAGCAGGGGTCAGGCTTGATGGTGCCGGGCGTTGAGGGTTTGTTTTTGTGTGCGTGTGCTTTGAGAACATCTCAGCTGGGCAAGGGACATGAGAGGTACAAGAGGAGGGGGAGGGGACTGCCTGGAGAGAACATCTGGAGTCTGAAATCTCGGAAATTCCATCTCTTGAACGCCTTTCACTTAATTTATGCTGTTTACGCAGTGAGAGAGTCGAACCGTCGGCTCTCTTGTGAGATTTCCCATGTGAGCTCATTGCGATCAGGATGGTGCAAATCGTCGATGTCGACCTGCCATACATTCTGGCAAGGTCAGTCACACACACACCTCTCTCATGCTTCTCAATGATTTCTTTCTTCAGATCTACCTGAATCACTTTCTTCTTATCGCCTTTCATTTCGTACTTCTTCAAGGGGCTTCTTGCACACACAACCACTCACAGTATAGCACACATACAGTAACAGAGTAAACTGCACGTGGCAGTGTCGACAGAACTCTCACGCAGTTGCTGCCTGAACGGTAATGGAGGAAACCACATGGCAGTGATGGCAGAACTCTTGCGCGGTTGCTGCCTGAACGGGAAATACAGAGCACACTGACTGATGACGCGTTATCATGTGAAGTTTGCTTGTCTTGTGAGTCGCCACTCGTCTAGTGGAATAAATTTCATTATTTTTTTGCTGTCTTGTGAAAATCTTGTCTTGTGAGGTGCTCGTCTTGTAAGGTTCCGCTGTAGTTTTTTTCTGGAGTATAAGATTATTGAGGGCTATTAGCAAGAATGACTATCTGTGTCTTCTAAGATTAAAAGTATCCCTGTGCATTACAATTATTGGAAAGAAATCAACTGCCATTGTATCCTTGTTATGAACTTCTGTGTGGTCTAGAATAGCAAATTGGACAAGACAGACCTTCAGTTTGGTTCAACTTGGCTATTTTTATGATCCTGCTCTGTCTTCACTGACCTCAAGGGGATTATATGAATAAGATGACACTTCCTCTATTAAATTATGATGTAGGATATATTCATCAAAAATGGGTATTAGAAACAATAGTTTTTCTTAGAAATAATGTACAGTTAAAAACAAACTATATTTGTATAATATTAGTGACCAGCATTTTTCTAACATTACCTCTGTGCTTTTACTGACAAATTAATGAATTAATGAAATTAGATATATCACCCTTATGCTTAGGCTTGCCCCTTGCCTTGCTCTATTTAATTTGTGGCAATTGGCAGGACAGTGAACAGTATGGTATCATTTCATTAATCAACTTTTAATTAAACAAAACTATGGAGAAGAGGTGACGGATGCTGCTCTTAGTGGCTTCTAGATTGGTGGTTGAATCTCAGGTAACCAGTTTTTTTCCAGTGAATCTTGGAATGGGAAATAACAACAAACTTTCAAATTAACTCCATTAACAACGGATTCTCTAGCTACTACTTGGGAAACTGGAGACAAATAATAAATTCCAGTGATCCTTCCAAGTATTTCTATGAAGTAAAACAAAAAGCTATAAAAACTCTATTTTGGACTCAAGATGTTATGGAATCTTATTTAGGATCAAAATTCTTAAGAGTCAGAACAATACAGAATTTGTTTCTAGTTTTTCATCCAATCTTTCTGAGTTAGTTTTTTTTCTTTTAATCACAAACATTCTGAATATATCTTCTTGTTATACATTGAGGTTGTAAAGCTAGCTGTGTTTGGACCAAAGACACTATTAAGGAAAGCAGAAATACACACTAAAAAAATTCAGGTCTGTTCCTTATAATGAATAGAAGATTTTCTTGAGTTGTGATGCCATCATCATATTATGATTTATTTATTTAGAGATAAGAAGGCCAACCAAAGCTCATCTTGGATTAACTGAAAAATTACTTAACTTCCTCTGCTAGAAAAAAATTTAGAATAATTTGCTACTGAATAAACCAAAGCACCGAAAATAAAGTCCCATTTATCTCCCTCAGTGTCTCTGATATCTAAAAATTTTGTCCATGTTTCCGTTTTCCCTTCTCTTGAAGATACACTAACCCTAGGAATAGCACTGTAGTCTTAACTAGTGACAAGAGGAGACTTCTCTACCAAGCAATATCATTCCAGAACTGCTAAGATGACAACAATATCTTTCCCAGTGGCAACAACGATGTCAACAGAAATAGAGACAAGCACAGACATTATCTGAAAAAGAAGGCGAATGCTCCCTGGGTGTTCTGTTCACCTAGCCTCATTCTCTTTGCTGAGTTTTGTGGAGGCAGAAAACAAGCTAAAAGACAGAAATATGAATAGGTGACCATTAAGAACAGTTATTTGTAATGGAATATAATTCTCAAAAATGTACCTTGTATTATTCCAACCTTCTACTGGGAGCCACTCTTTAATGCTTTAGATTAAAACCCAGGTTTAGGAGATGCAGTCACCAGAGTGGGTGGAGCAAAAATACTCAATCCCTGTGAGAAATCAGGATAATTTTTAAGGGGCTTTGGAGATTTTTAAGGACTGAAATGGGTGCCTTAAATTCAGCAAGGTTTAGCATATCAAGTTCACTCATTTGCTTTACAAGATATTATTTCTGATTTTAGCAGCATCTTACACATTTTGGGAGAAAAGATGGTGGGGAAATGGTAGAATGTGTGGCAGACTGCAATCAGTTGTCTGGCTTGTGGAACACAAATATCCCTTACAACTGTTTTCCAATGAAACAAGATACCAAATATAACAGGGAAGGCATTTGCAGCATTCATCTTCCCTAATCTGCACAGAAGGAGCCATGAAAGACAGGGATCTGGGCCAAATGAATCTGTCAGATTCCAGGTATTTTCAGTAAAAGAGAATTACATGTGACATTTGGGATACATAGATATTTGTCGTTACAGCTGTCATCGTGCAAATATAGAAAAGAAATCAAATTCCTTGGGATGCAGAGAGCAGGGTGGTATGCTGTCCATCATTGATAATGGAAGCACCATCTTCAGCCCAGTCATGCTTCTGAATATTTTTCAAACAACAATGATGAATTTATTGTGCTTTTTGCACTGCTTGATTGATGGGACCCATTTCCTGCATGTTCAGCTCCTTTTCAACCAAAACGAATGGCAAACTGAGCAGAAACAATGTTGCACACATTACTGCATTATCAAGACCACATTTATTTATTTGTATCCTGCCTTTATTATTTTCTAAACAACTCAAGGGGGTGTATGTTTTAACACCTTCCATCTCCTATTTTACTTCCCTGTTAGAATGAATGGCCTAGATATGATGGCATTTGAATCTCTCTGAGTTCATGCTTTGCATTACCACCTATCTCATTTTTTCTTCTTGCAAAAACTACCATTGGTCTGAACTAAACATCATCTCAGATTGCAGTATTTCCTCATTATCGGTTCACACTGTAATTTGAGGCCTATCACTATTCTACAGATACAGATTTATTGCTGTAACTTTAAGCTGTCTTTTTGCTTAGAAGGAACAATTACAATGCAGGGCTACTTGGGAAATTAATCCTAGTTTGCACTGAGATGGCAAACGTATACCTCAGTGATAGAAGTGCCACCAAAGAAGCTTTATATTTTACTTTAAGAAAACAAGATCAAAGAGAGAATTGATGGTCACACCAGGGTAAATTGGAAGTTGAAGGATGTAACGCTGTTACAGTTGCCCCAAGGCAGAATGAGGCAACTGACATCAAATATGATAGGGGGAAAGGTTTGAAGTGGACCATCCATATATCTGGGGCATAAAAAAAGTTGATTTGCTGGTAAGGAAGGGAGATTGAATTTTAGTGACTTGACAGGTCTGCTCATGAAATCAGAGTCACTCTGATTTTTAGACTACCATCAATAACTTCAGTATCAGCATTACTGTGAGAATGGAGAGATCCTTTAGATTTTTTCCTATATGGCTCTGCTTCATCAAATTAATGTCCTGAAATATAATGTAACCAAACTTTCTAAGCTGTATTCAGAGTATAGCAGCTAGATTATTTTGTTTGTTCTTTAACTGTTAGTTATTTCTTCTTTAACAATTAGTTATTTTCCTAGACCTTTACATTCAATACAAGCACAAAAACATCTGCAAGTTAATCCTATATTTGTCTACTTCAACAGTATTTGTGAAGCTGTCTCTTTCTGAGAGCGTCTGCCCATCCTATTTGGTTAGTTAGGAAATGGGGGTACTCAAGGTCCCCTTCCTTAAATTTTGCCACCTAATGGGACCTCAGAAGTGTGTCTTCTTGATGGCTTCCCACTGCTTTGGAACAGCCTCACATGTGATATAAGAGAGATTTCTACACTTTTGGACTTCTGAAGGGTGGTGATGAATACCTGACTCTTCCACAAGCATTGAGTTAGGATGGGAGCTGAACTGTAAGAATGTTTGCCCTAGACATAAAGATACTTATGCCAAAGGCACCTGGGGGGGAAAGATACTTTGTTCTTAGCCATATTTTTATGGATTGTCATGAGCTGCATAGACTGATTATATGAAATAGGTGGCTATATAAGTCCTGAAAATTAATAAATATGTGGTAAGCTCTATTTAATTCAATTCATCATTACTGATTTTGAAAAAAATAACTCCTTTCTTTTACCAATTATCTGAATCTGAATTCCTTGCTAGAGAGACTGTTATTGCTACATATTTAATTATTTTCACCAAATTTTAAGACACTTCATGTTAAATCTATATAACTAAAACCACTCTATAATTTCAATGAAATTTAGCATGCTTTAACTCTCATAAATCTCTACTGTATCTGCAAAATATATTCCAGAAAAAGTGCAATTATTTTTGCTTTTACCGTACTAGATTATAAGAAAAAGCTCTATTTTCTGAATCTTTTTCAGAATCCAGGCAATTACTCCCTGAGTAGTTTGCCTGAGTAAATGAAATGGAGCATATTTTCTTGAAGGGTAAAAACTATCTTGAATCATGTGTAACTGAAAACAAGATATGCTGATGCCAGGATTAATTCAATCCATGTTGCCAAAATTAGAAAATCCACTTTCATCTTCACTGTTGTTGTATCATAATGTCAAAGGCCATTCAGTGCTGAGCCAAGGTTGCTTTGTGAGAGGAGATCTCAGTATTACCTAAGTTTGGAGCTTGAGATACAGTGATGCACTGATGAACAAAACAGTTTCAAATCTGAAGCTAAGAATAGCTGCAAACACAGACTAAGCTGAAATGTTCCAATGAATGAATGGACTTAGCTTAAATAATGGTTTTATGTATTAATTTACAATGGTTCTATGAGGTTCAGTCCTGAAGGCTTTGAGCTTACATCCACCACTCACATGGGGTTAAGAATGTAACCATCAACATATTAATCATCACAACAAATATCTATTATGCATTCAAGGGTAAAAAACTCCTCAACATCCTCATTCAACTTCCAAAGGCTCATGTCTTCATGGCTTTTCAGAAGCCCAATAGAGAGAGAATGGCCCAACTATCAGGACAAGCTGTTCCATATAATAGGGTCATTGATAATAAAGCCCAAATAAAGAGAATTGTAGGAGGAGCTCTTTGTAAGACTTCTGTCTCAGATTTCATCAGATGGACATACTCATTCTAATGAAGGTGGTCTCAGAGTTATCCAGGCTCTCAGCTATGAGGGACTTTAAAGATAAGAATCCTAGATTTGCACCTGGAAGCTAACTGGCAGCTAGTGTAATATCTATGGTAGATATTACATCATTGTAACATCACTGTAACATCACTGAATCTAAGCGTGCCCATAACTACTCAGATTGTCACATGTATGAACTGAAGCTTCCAAATTGACTTCAAAGCAGCTATGGGGAATAAGGTATAATTATTCAGAATAAGGTAACAAGAACATGAGCAATATGTACACAACACCTATTGATATAGAAAAGCACATAAAATACAGTGAGTCCAGGAGAACCTCCAAGTTGTGGAAAGGGTGACCTTATAAAGAGTTAAAATGGACTATCTCTGTAATCAATTGGATTCAAATCCACAGCCATTTCATCTTGTTAGAGTTCAATCTGAACCTGTTTTTACCTTTCCAGACCCTACAGTAACAGCTTTCACACACTGGGCAAGAATCACTGCATGACCCATCCAGCTTGTGGCAGAGATGTATGGCTGGATATCAATCACAAATTGATGATACCCAGACCTTTTCTACCACAACTGAAATACTGTGACATAATGTATTCCAATTCTTACTGCTGATCCAGGAGTATAGCATGGGGTTAATACTACTGAAAGCTGCCAGGAGATCCAGCAGGATCCTTCTCACAATATTACCAAAGGTAGCTGATAAAACTGACTTATGCATCCTGACTGACGAAGGTCCAAATAATCCACTTTATCCAGACACAATTTCCTTAAAAAACTGAAAAACTGAAAGGATAATAAATGACTAAAAGGGCTGGATAGAGCGAAGGCTTCTAGAAAGGAAATGCATAACCTCTTTCAAGATGGAAAGCATCTTACTTAAGGATGTATTCTCCACTACCCAAGCCCAGGATCTTCTCTCCTTATGACAGCTTTCATTAGACAGGATAGATAAGAATCTGGTCTATAGTAGTCAGGGTAATAGCAAAGATCCTGTCCATGTCCTCAAGATACTCAGGCAAACAAATCCCAGATACCTAGGTATGATGAGGACTCCGTCTTCTCAATCAGACCTGACACCTAGCATCCAACTCCAAGCAAATATAAGCTATTTTATATTCCATATGCTGTATAAATTCCTTGTAATGGTCCAGCAGTAGATTTTGTGGCCCATATTTCACCGGTGGATTTTGCTGATTGTGGAGAATACTGTATAATAAGTAAAGATATCTGGTACTTGTTGTGGTAGTAGAATATTAGTGTCAAACTTTCAAAAGAATACATTAAGCTCAGGGGCGATTCTCAAGGATGCAGTTTGTAGATTTTTCTCTTTCCTCCACATTTGCTCACTTATGCTCTATCCAGGCTAATGGAGCAGGGAGTAGACATTCCTCTGAGTTGATAAAAATACAGTTTTTGTAAGATGGTTGTGTAAGTTTCACTGTAGAAATGTCTTAAGCATTATCTGTGCTACAAAACACTTGTTAGTTATTTGGAAGCCCCTATCTTGTTTGTGTTCTATTCCTTTTGGTGCAGCACTAAACAATACCATACTACTGCCTCTAAAGGAAATATGGGTACAACTTGCTCAACTATGCAGACACCAAAGTGACTAAATAAATATTCAAGACAGATTGGAAAAGTGTAGTATAACTTTGAAGGAATCTCAGGAGAGATAAGTACTGAAATTTATGTCTCTTGTGTTTTCCTTTTGTGATTGCTTTTGAGATTATATATATATATTGAGATAGAGAATAAAATTGAGAATACATACATATATCCATATATATAAATAAATAATCTAACTAATGGCTTGTCCTTTCAGAAAGTAAGTGTGCTTTCTACTATCCTATTTACTAACTCTACAGAAGACATCAGTAATTCTCTCATCATCTTATATTGACTTATATGTACTTTTCTATCCAAAGCCAGTTACTTCTAGAATTCTGATGCCTTAGTAGTTTGTAGCATTAAGAATCTACAGAATTTACATGGGTATTTATCATAGTTGATGTATGTAGCTGTCTATCACAATGTCAGAGTACATTGTGATAGACAGCTACATAGTCACAATTGTTACTCAGTGACAATTAGATAATCCTAAAGCTCTACTTCATTTCTCTCCTCCAGATTCATTATTTACAATTAAGGCTTTTCCTTCCTTTACAATTTTTTTTTCTGAGTAGACCCTGCATAATTGCATCTCTAATAGGTATTCCTAAGTCATAAGTTCAAATTATTTTACTTCAGCTACTTCAGACCTAGCTTTCTGGGAAAGGCTCTGATACTGGGAAAAATGGAAAGAAAAAGTTGACAGCACAAAGGTGGATGGACTTAGTTACAATGGCAATGGGAGTGCCATTGGAAAAGCTGAAGGACCAAGTTAGGGATGGATCATCATGGAGGAATGTTAAGGAAGCTGATGGTAACTGCTTTTCATTTAGATCACAGACATTGGGATTTAGGCAGGTAGGTGTAGCAGAGGTAGGGCCTGGCTGAGGTAGTGGCTTCGAACTGGATCCTATGGCTGCATTTTCCTTATCCTACCCCTGCCCCCAGGGTTGGGTGTCTATCATGCCTTCTTTCTGGCAGAGAACTGGAAAGGATTTTGAAGTGACCATCTTAGGATGTGCTGCTTTAAATGGAAAGATGGCAGTGCAGGAGGACTTTGTTTGAGGTTTGGATTATCATCAAAGAGTAAGACTATGGATTGTGAAGGGTGATTCTGCCTGCCATCTCCCTGGGGGAGAGCCAGGGAGGACGCTTTGAATCACCAGGATTGTGAATGGCTATATATTTGGAGGCTTATCTCCAGTGAGAGAGGGTGGGGTGAAAGCAATATATGTTATTTACTGAAAGAGGGGCTTGGCTGGCTGGTGGCACTGAATGCTTTACAGAGGTGTCCTGGTTCTAGGAACCCTGTGGTTGATTTTGGTGCAAGAGTAAGGCAGGGATGAGGACCTGATGTGGACCACTTTGGGCTGGGGAGGGGAGAAATCTCTGGAGGGATAAGGATGGGCTATAAAATCTTGATAGTAATGGGTAGGGGGATATATGGCAGGAGATGGGAGGCTGATGTCGCTCAGGAACCAGGTACAGTTATATTATTCCTATGTGCATTCCAGCTCCTGAGCTGTTAATTGCTGTTGCTGAATGCCAGGTTAATTAATTACTTATTACTGATTAAAAAGTTTTACCTAATCCATGATTTGATTATAGTAGAGAAGGCTGACCAGGCATGTACTACTGAAACCTCGTTGTGGCCTGAGGGTGAGATGAGTCCAGTTGGATTTTTTTGGGCTGTGGATCAGCCAAGACTCCAGGTTAGGAGTGATGGGGTGGCAGTGGTCATCTGCATCCAGGGGCAATGTCCCACAGACTGAAAGGGTAAATTGGGCTCTAGGGATCAATTTGTTCTATTGCTACTGTACTAGCCCCCTGCTGCATTTCAATCACTCTGCCTGAGCTCCTTGACTCTGTGATATTGTTGATAGTAGAGTTCGCCAAACTTATCGTCTTGATGGAATTCAACTTATCTTCTGGGGGACAAAGTCTGAGGTAGCTCAGAAGTTCATGGCCATCATGACAGCAATAGACCTGTCCCAGGTCATCCAGAGCCTGATGCATAATAATACTATGCACCCAATCTGATTTTTCTGTTGCAGCAGTAGGAAGGTGTCCTGGATCTGAGAGATTTTGGGTAACCCAGACTCTTCATGAAGGAAGTAATTCTTTATCTTCAGGGTCACTGTGAGGAATATGCTGGGCATATTCTGGGATAAAGTTGCTCAGATTTGCTCTGTGTTGGACTCCAGCCTTGAAGCAGAGCCAATAACAGCTATAAAGGCTAAATATTTCATGTTTATTTGGGAAGAGTTCAGTCCTGTTAAGCCTTAGTTTGGCCATGTATTGGATCCATGCCCCTTCTAGCTAGTCGAGGCTGTCTGGGATGGAACATGTGAGTTGATTTAAGCAGTAGTCTGTTTTCCTTGAGGGAGGTGGTGATTCCACCACCTCTTAAGGTGACAATGGGCCTACTCAAGGAGCCATTACTTGACTTAACTAGTGTGGACAGGTTTTGTCCAGTTTCCAACCTTTTTTTATGGAATAAGAAAATGCTTTGAGGGATGCCTTTTCCCCCTCCTGTTTTAACACCTACGTGTGACTGCTGGATGAGATAATCTGACAGTTCAGGGAAAGGTATCACCAATATGTGGATGATACCTAGCTTTATTTCTCTACATCTGGCTATTTGAGTGATGCCATGGATGTCCTGTCCCAGTGAGCACCCATTTGGGAGGCAAAAGGCTTTGGCTCAACCCAAGCAAGACTTTGGGTTTTGGACATTTTGCTACCAGGAATCTTCCTTAGTTTGTCTCACGTTGGCACTGTTTCAGGCAGACCTGGGGTGTTCCAGGATTCATGGCTCAAAGAGCAGATGGCAACTGTAGCTAGGAGGTATTTTACATACACTCTGGGTTGAACACTAGCTATGCTCATTCCTAGACTGGAGAGTCTTGCTCATTGTCATTCATGCCCTTGTGACCTCTTATCTGGACTGCTGCAGTTTGCTCCACATTTAACATCTTCTCCATCTATGAAATGAACACAAGCAACTTGACATGTCTCTTCTTTTTTATTTCATGGACCTGCTGGTTAACCCAGCATCTGTCACATTAACACAGAAGTTTTAAATCAAAAGTGAGCAACCTGAGGCCTAAATTCCTGCTGCCTTACCCTAAAAGCTATATTCAAATAACCTTTAGACTTTTGCAAAATGGATCCGTGTCTTCTTAGGAGAAAGAAAGGAGGAGAAAAGGGGAAGTGGGGGGTGGGAGAGGACAAAGGATGATTGTGCTCTCTTTTGTTTCTGACTCCAAGCACTTGAGCTTGAACTTTGTAGTTTCCAGCAGTTGATTCAGAAAATAATGTATGAGGAAAAAAAGATTTCACACAATTGCTCTAAAGGGATGTTTATACACACTCTTGGTCTCTCTTTCACAGGTGATTATAAATATCGTCAGTACATTGAGTATTGTTCCACAAACAGTTTAACACCTTTTACAGCCAGCATACCTCTAAAAGGTGAAAATTCATGAAATAACACTCAAAACAATAATATATAAATCAGCTGGAACAGAATGCAACTGCTCGCCTGTTTACTGGACAATCACCAGCTCCCTGCTGTAAAAGGAACCGCACTGGCTGCCGAGTACAGTTTGAGGCATTATCACCTGTAAAGCTCTATATAGCCTGGGGCCTGGATATCTTAGAGACAGCCAATCCCAAATAAACTCTGTCTGCCCAACATGGATGAATAGACAGCACCTACTGAAAGTCTCTTCTTATCAGGAGGTACAACAGAAGATGAGCATCGCTGATAGCTGCTCCCTTCCTTTGAAATAATCGATCTACAGAGGCAAGAACAGCTCTTCTAGAAGGTCTTCTTGGAAGTTAAGCAACTGAAGTAAGTTCTGTGCCACCAGAGACATTGCTGATATTGTTCTGTGGTTTTAGTTTGGATTCTGTGGTGTTATTGCTTGTATTCTATTTTGATCTTATTTTCTATTTTGATCTTATTTATTCTAGAGTCTGTGATGTGAGGTAACTTATCAGCATTAGATAAATGAATAATCTAAGCTTAAAAGGAATAGCAAAATCTACACACCTATGGAGAAGGTAGAAGAGTCATTAACTATGATGAGAACAAATAAATTTTTGGAAAGATTTTCTATAATGTAAGATGGACAGTGGTTGGCATTCCCAGTGACCAGAGGATGCTAATGACTGGAGAAAACAGAGAAAATGAGAAAGGAAAAATGGAGTTGAGTATGTTAGGAGAGAGTACACTATAGTCACCTGGCTACATGAAGTATGAAACAGAATTGCTTCACATTACAAAAATTTGTTGCAAATTCAGCTTGTTTACTTATATATCTCATTTATTTTCCTTTCTTACTGTTCAGCTCTTTTTCATGACCCAGAAGGAGAGATCTGTACTGAATGTTTGCTTGTTTGTTTTAAATGTCTACCTGCAATTTTTCACTTGTAATTTCTTCATGGCTTTAATTGTTTTCAATCTGTACCAAATTTGAAAATATCAGGAATATTTTAATAAACCCTCAAGGATATTGTAGATGGGTGAAGGAGGCATCACCATCTGAACTATTTTATTTTCTCCCCTCCTTGGTTTCTGAGAGTTCCATGATGGTGTAGATGCAGAGAAATGCCTTAACTATGAAGCAATGCACAATCCTTGATCAGATCTCAGTTCATGCAGGGAAAAGAAAAACTTCCTCCTTTGCTCTCAGGTCCTTTTGAAGCTAGATGGTTTCCAACCTAGGCTGTTGGCTCTGCTCCTGAGGTTTCTGATCTTCTTACCACAGTAGCTGCTATTGAAGTTGGCAATATCTATCGGTACAGAAGCTCGGAAAGGGGTTCCTGCTGATGTCTTGAGTTTTGTGTGGAAAAGTTTTTACAGGTCTTTTGAGATCAGTTCAGTAAATGGGAAGAATTGTTGGCTCCTGACAGTGAAAAAACATGAACCTTCAGTCTGAGGGTGGGTGAGTCATTCACCTTTCTCAAGGCCAGGTTTTGTAAAGCTATTTTATTCCTGTAGAGGGATGAGGGACAAAATCTATAGATTTCTATTTATTTGGCTTCACCAGAGTCTGCTGAAATCTAAGTTCAAAAATATTTTCCAGGAAGAGCATTAGGTGCACTAGAATGAATTCAGAAGCTATTCAGCAGGCTGCTTCTCTGAAGCATTCTTACACAACTTCACTTGGTTTTGGTGGGGGGGGAAAGCAACAGATAAGGTAATTTATCTGTACTTCTTTGCTGGTACTGCCTTTCTTTCCTTAAGGAGGAAAAACATCATGCAAAAATGGTGTCTGTGCACCTGGGAATATGCATTAAGTATGCCTTTTTGAAAAGGATTCAGAAAAAGTGCTTTGGGTCTTAAGTCAGCCCAGCATCCAGTGGCATGTTCAAGGGGATTACATTGGGGATCAAAGCTTCAATTCCTTTTTCATATGCATTGCAAGTAGGACACATGGAAAAAAGGGCCAAGGGTTCAATTGTATGGTTATACCTACCATTTTGTGTTTTTGGACTCTTAGGAGATATACCCCATAAGAAATATGCAGCCTTTGTTATGTATTAAAGCTGCCTGACTTGTTCAAATTTCTGGGAGAGCCTGTAAAAAATGCCACTGCTTTAAGAGCTGCATTGCTTTCAGAAAGGAGGCTGAGGGAAGGAAAAGGATCGCTTTTCCTCCTTTCTCTCACTGGACATTTGCTTCGTGCAGAAGTGCAAATCTGATGTCCAAGGCTGCATGCTGCAAAACTCTTGGGTGGCCTCAAAACCATTCCTAGAGTTCATTTTCATGTGACAGAAGGGAGGAATTAAATTACTGACTGGCTGCAGACTAATAATTTCAGTTATATATAATATTATTCAAATATACATGAAGTGAAATCAACATTTGTTTTAGCTCTGGCCACACTGAAGGCATCAGGTCATGGAAGAAAGAAAGATGTGGTCAAGGCTTGATTAGATTGTGATTACAGGTGCAAGTAAGGAGTGGCCATTTCCTTACATAAGTGAGATACCTTAGCTGTTAACACATAGAAATATCGAAGGGAAGTATAGGAATAACTAACAGTCTGAAAACATGTAAAAATGCAACTATATAAGTAGGTAACCTGGAACGTGAGATCCATGAATCAAGGTAAGCTAGATGTGGTCAAACGTGAGATGGCGAGATTGAATCTCGATATCTTAGGAATCAGTGAACTTAAATGGACAGGAATGGGAGAATTTAATTCAGATGACCACTCCATCTACTACTGTGGACAAGAATCCCTGAGAAGAAA
>JANHZU010005756.1:43218-56437 GCA_032468055.1 Acrochordus granulatus | reverse complement strand
TCCATGTGTAGAGTCGCCTCTTGGGTTGTTGGAAAAGCATATTTGTTATGATCAGCTTGTTCTCTTGACAAAATTCTTTTAGCCTTTGCCCTGCTTCATTTTTCACTCCAAGGGCAAACTTGCCTGTTATTCCAGCTACCTTTTGATTCCAATTCTGTATGATGAAAACAATATCTTTTTTTGGTGTGAGTTCTAGAAAATGCTGTAGGTCTTCATAGAATTGGTCAACCTCAGCTTCCTCGGCATCAATGGTTGGGGCATAGATTTGGATTACTGTGATGTTGAATGGTTTGTCTTGAATTCGAACTAAGTTCATTCTGTCATTTTGGAAATTCTACTCCAGTACTGCTTTTCTTCCTCTTTTATTGACTCTGATGGCTGCTCCATTTTTTCTAAAGGATTCTTGTCCACAGTAATAGATATTGTGCTCATCTGAATTAAATTCACTCATTCCTGTCCATTTTAATTCACTGGTTCCCAATATTCTGATGCTCAATGTTGCCATTTCATGTTTGACCATATCCACCTTACCTTGATTCATAGACCTGCAATTTTATTATTTACAGCATTGGATTTCCCTTTCACCTCCAGTCACATCCACAACTGAGCATCCTTTTGGCTTTGACCCAGCCACTTCACTGTTTCTGGAACTATTTCTTTTAGCCTTTTGTTATTGTCCGTGGGGTTTTCTTGGCAAGTATACTGGAGCGGGTTGCTATTTCTTTCTCCAGTGTAATCAATTTCAGCCCTATTTTTCATCATATGTCCAGGAACTCCCATAACATCTTGTGCAGTCCTTGTTAACCTGGGTAATGACCAAGCCAGTGTGGATTTCTGTAAATTACATCTCATATTTTTATGGGAGGGAGACACTCTTTATCTGGCTCTTCTGTTAAGATCTCTCCAGTATGGTTGAACCTCTGGCATAGCTCTCATGTTCAGAGCACACACACCCCAACCACAGCAAGGTAGTGAGGTAGTGCCTCACTGGGGGGAAATATATACTACTGAAAAGTAAAATAATAACTATATATGTTGCAGTGAAGTAAATTAGGGGGCTTCTGGAAACTGTTTTCACCAGAACACATTGCTTTGCATGTAGAGCTAAATTTGCTGGAGCAATTTTACCATCTCATTTTCACATAGGGAGACATGTGTGGGAAAGATCTCCCAAGGTGAGAATTTTAAAATTGTCATTAAAAAAACACTAATTTTCAAGCATTTGTCTGATGTTGTAACTTACAAGTTTTATACATCAGCACTAGTTGTTTCCATGTGAAAATGAAGTGATTATAATTACTATGTGTGGATTGTACAACTTAGAAAGCTAATGTGAGAAGTGGGCCTTATGCTGTCTCCAGAACCATTTTTCCTTAAATTAGGTTTTTGGTTATTCATCAGATCTCCAAAATATTGTATGTTGTTAACTATTCTTCATCCATTGATGGATAATATACATTTCTGCAGCATCTTTGGAATCTGTCCCTTCATTCCCTGATACAATTTTTGGGAGTTGTCCTTCAGAAGTTTGTTCACTTCAATGATATTTCACATCATATCTATTGTCATCGTTTTATTATTACTAGCATTCCATCTGTTCCGCTTTTAACTGCTTCCCAATATATCCAGACTGTTCCTTGAATATCCAGCAGCTTTGGCTTGGCTTCACATTGCAGTGGGAATTTAAAAAAAATATATTGTAGAAGTAACTTTTTATCCATTCCCATTAATTCTAATTTACAAACTCTCTTGGTTAATAACGAAAAAGAGAAAGTTTTCAAAAAAAAAAAATCTGGAGAAATAAGATGTTTTCTCTTTGTCTTCATATCTGAGAGTACAAATGAACACGTAACAAATGTGTGGAATTTGCTTGTTTGTTTCTCACCTCTGAGTTCATTCTAGCCTGTTTCCATAAATCAACTTATGATTTTTTAAAAAATACCTTAACAAAAAAATGTATTTCCTTTCATGGGTATTTTTCCTAGGATGCACATTTTCAAGACACTATACTAGAGATTTTTTTTCTTAATAGATGCATTTTTGCATACACATTTGTATAAACTCTCTTGTTCGTCTCTCTCATTTAGTTGGAAAATATAGATTTCAGAACATAAAATACATTCCAATTTGCATCATTGTTAGGAAAGTATGAATTTGGCCAAATTTTCATTTCAAATGCAAGCAAATATTTTCCTGCAATTCTTAATCCTCAAATATCTCATACTTTTATCATAGTTCCTTCAACACAGGGCATCCATAGTGATTGCTGCTAACTTCAAAATAGTGAGTATGAATGGGTAAACCAAGCCCTGATCCTATTTTATGTGTGCAATGCATACAGTACACTTTTAAAAAGGAGTGGGACTGTAATCTGCCAGGGAATCATTGCTGTGACCACCCCATATAAAACAGTCGGACACCTCCCATATTGGGGCAGGTGGGCAGATTTGAAATGTAGAGATCCTATTTGGACACTCTTTCAAAATAACTCTTGGAGGTTTGATTATTCACTAAACAGCTGCCATATAGCACTGATTTACCCCTTCCCTTAACCTCCCAACCTATAAAAAATCTGTTTACAATTTTTCTTTTCCTGGATATGGGGATGATATTCCTACCTCAATGTCCAGAAGTTTTATCTGCCTATTGTTTTTATTTTTTTAAAAAAAGATAATGGGACTTTTGGAGGCCCAAAGACAATCTGAAGAAGAAAAATGTTCTAGGTGCTAGTATTCTGTTTTCCATCATGCCAGCTGTCCAATTTTTTTCAGTGGGAAAGGTTATGTGGGCAGGGAGCCTGGTGTGTAACAAAAGAAAAATCTAGAAGCAAGTGATGCAAAGCTGGAGGTCCCAGCAGCGCAGGACATTTTCCTGTGAGGTTTGTTGATATGTGTTCATTTATAATGTGTTTTTTTCCCCTTTGGCTAAAAATGGCTTTGTCATGCAATAGTTTTTATCATTATGCTAATCTTGTGCCTCATTTCCTTTGTCTGGAAACAGAATTCATAATTTTCCCCTTTCCTATAATTATTATCTTTTTTTAATGGTTGTACAAGCTATCATTCCTCTATTAGAGAAAAATAAAGTAAAGGTTTCCCCTGCCAGTCATGGCCAATTCTGGGGGCCAGTGCTCATCTCCAATTCACAGCTGACAGAGCCAGAATTTATCCAAAGATGCTTCCGTGGTCATGTGGCTAGCATGACTATACACTGAGGCACAAGGAATGCCGTTATTTTCCCACCATATAGGCAATGCTTATTTATCTATTTGCATTTTTACATGCTTTTGAACTGC
This sequence comes from Acrochordus granulatus, assembly GCA_032468055.1. Lineage (NCBI taxonomy): Eukaryota > Metazoa > Chordata > Lepidosauria > Squamata > Acrochordidae > Acrochordus > Acrochordus granulatus. The sequence continues at coordinate 53,142 of JANHZU010005756.1, read as the reverse complement.
TAGGTTGGCAGGAGCTGAGCAAGTACCAGGAGTTCACCCCCTTACATGTGGCTCTTGGATCTCAAACTGCCCATCTGCCAACCTTCCACTTCAACAAGACCAGTATCTTAACTGCTCAACCACTGCACCCCTTATTAAAGAAAACATGATCAATTTATCATCCAGGAACAATTAAGATAGGAAATCTGAAGTTGCAGTTCTGTCTATGGTAAATTTCAATGTACTCAATAGGACTTACTTCAGAAGAACATGTCTAAGATAGTGCTGTAGTCTGATCATATAATATTTAGCTATGGATAAAGGCAAAAGATTCATACCAATTACTCCTATCCTCAAGCTCCAGGCATTAATCTATTACCTTTGTAAGAAAAATTTACAAGGTTTGTACCGGACAGTACAATATATGGTCATAAGATTGTTTAGGAAAGGTGCTTTATATGTGTGTGTATTTCCCATACACATATTTTGCAAAGAGGTTCAAATAAGTGGAATTTTTCCTATAGATGTATTGATTGTGTATGTGTGTAGTGATTGTGTATGCATGTGTATATATGTATACGCACACATCCATGCACATCCATATAGGGCAGTATTTATTTGTGAACAATTCAATTCTTGTTCTTGTAAACATCTGAAAACTGACTCACTGCAAAAATGTCAGTGATTTTCATCTTAAGAAATCAAAAATGTAACTATTAACAGGGCAAAGAAATAAAAAGATACTTCCCCCCCAGCTTTTTAAAGGATCTTTTATTTGCAGTGTAATGACAAGAGGAAGGATTTTAAACCTCAGTGCCTACCTTTTACACTTAATGTTAATGAAGTGTTCATAAGCCATATATTTCCCATGTAGATGCACGAAAGGGGAAGAAGAGAAAGGGATTCGAGAATCTAATCCCCCAAACAGAATGTTCCAGATAAAAGCTCATGACTGGCATTCCTATGAATGGACCACACCATGTTTATTGTTGATTTGATACTTAATATGAAGAAGAAAAATTTGTTATTGTAGAAACCAAATTTGCTGTCGACCATCATGCACAACATACAATCCTGCTGTAGGCACTCCGCATTGTTCGTGGATGTGCAAAGAAAGAGCATTGCTCACTTTTTTCTGTGTGCACCACTTAAAGCTCCTTTTCCTTGCTGAAGAGCCAGTGTTGTCCGAAGACACTTCCGTGGTCATGTGGCTGGAATAAGGCACATGGAGCATTGTTACTTTCCCACCAAGTTAGGTGGTACCTATTTATCTATTTGCATTTTTCATGCTTTCAAACTACTTAGTTGGCAGGAGCTGGGGCAATAGCATTAGCACACCCTGGGTGTGTTAATTATGTGCCTGGGTCTTGAACTCAGGCTGCTGACCTTCTGACTGACAAGCCCAGAATCTTAACTGCTAGGCCACCATGCCCCGATAATCTATACAACACCACATGCTATATTCTCTGCTTTGGCTGTGCCAGTCCAAGCCTCTGTCCAAGCCTCTAAATGGTGGATTGGCTGTCGCCCATATATTTGTGTTTGGCAGTCTCTGTCAATAAGAAATGGCTGGTGCTCCGGATGTTCGAGGGTGAGCTCCTGCCTCTAGCTCCTGTCCACCCAGCATTTGAAAGCATGTTGTGAGTAGATAAATGGGTACCACTTCAGTGGGAACTAGCTCTGAGGAGAAGTGAGAGCCAATGCTGGACCTGCGTGATGTGAGGCGAGGCCAGATGTGAGGAGAGCCTGGAACAGGAAATCCAAGGTTGCTGCTAGTTGGGGGGGGATAATTGTCGATATGATTGTGAGCCTCCAAGAGTCGCTTAGAGATCAGTGGCATATAAATATGTGTCTAAATAAATAAAGATCGGAAAGTATAAGAGTTCCTTAGATGTAATGTAGCATAAATGGTGACGTCTGAACTGATTTTATCTGCATACAAGGGAAACTGGGATTATTGACACAAACTATTTTCTACTGTAGCAATATTTAGCAATTAAAGCAGAGAAGCCACTTCTCTGGTTGCTTTCATTTGACTCAGCTCAAACAGAAATTTATTTATTATTTATTTATCATATTCATATGTTGCCAAACTCCTAACAGACTCTTGGCAGCTCACAATCAACATTTTAACATTTTTATCATTTTAACATTTTTTGGATCTTTGTGTGGTGTCTTTATCTTATATCTTTAGATTGACTGAATCACTTGATATATATTTATATGGCTTTCATGATGATGGATTTTTGCTTTAATGGGTTCAGAAAACAAAACTGCTGCTTATACCTTTGACAAACTCAACCTGAATTTTTTCCCTTTTTTTCTCAGGGAATCGGAATTATGTGAATGGTTTTATATAAATACAATTATTTAGGTTACTTTGAAACTGGGCATTTGACAATATCTGTTCAGCAGGCAGCTAGATATCAGAATATATTTGTTGCATTTCCATTCTGTTTTCCTCCAAAAATTGAAAGCATCCCAAAACCCTACATTATCTTTTAAACTCAATATCTATGAAGTAGGTTTGGCTCAAAGATTGTGACTTTCCTAAGTCCATCCCATATTATTTTATAAATGAGTGAGAATTTGACATGAGCCCAGACCTCCCCTATAAATCTAGGATTACTCAATATTTAGAATTGGCTTACATGCTTAGTTTTCAAAAGCCACTAGCAGTGAAATGATAACACTTTTCCTGTTTAACCATATCATCTTATAGATAAGAAAATGCACAGTGAAATGCTGCTATGTTGTCTTTCTGAAATTTAGGCTGAACTTTTTTTAGCTGGTATCAAAGTCTGTGACAAGGAAGATAGAGGAAATAGGCAGTAGTATATGGAAGTCAGTGGGAGAACTAGCCATCAGTGCATCCTGTTTCCTTGGAATCTCTTTCTATGGGATTTACTGTAGGAAAATTCACATTGTTGACTGGTTTGCAGGAATGTATATATAGGTGTCCCTGCCTTGCAAGAACAGGATTGGGTGATATCTAACTTACGGATTTTTATCTTTATCCTGGTAGACTAAATGAAGTCAGGCTAACAGAATTACAATGATATAATATTTAAATAGTTGCTTTCAAATTGTAAAGAACAATTCAAATTATAAAGAACAATCCAATGCATGCTATTGGTTCATTCCTGAAGCAAATGCTCTGGTATATTTGCTGCCTTTTCAATTAATTTCCAGCTGGTGAAAAACGGCTTGCAACCAATATCTCCAATATCTTTGTGTCAGTTCCATAACAAATACTGCTACAAGGCAGGTTTATTGTGATATAATTAATAATACAATAGTTATGCCACTGTCTGTGCAAAGAATTGCTTCTTCATAGAAATAGTTATGCTGATATTCCTAAACACCAGACATTAAATGTGGAAGAGTTAGATTCTGAAAGTGGTAGTAGATGGGAGAGGAGGGGAATCCACAATACTTTCCACTGAAATACTTTCCACAATTAAAATACTTTCTACGTTGAAAAACTTAAAAATAAGAAGAAGAAATAACCACGTGAGATTTACAGGTATTTGAGATTCTAATCTGTTTTCCTCGCTTTGGTCTATGAAAGAGAAGCCTGGATTTTTATTTCATATTTTTTGGTATTCAATTTATTCACTTCTTCTGGATAAATAAATAAATACAAGCAGGCTTGCATCAGCTGTTCCAGTTTGCCACAGAAGGGAACTACACACTTGAGAGATCCCGATGCAACCAGCAAGCCTTTCATTTTGAAACCTGCAATTGATGGAAGGGAGTGCTGGAGAAAATAATTCTAAAGGGCCCAAGGAAATCCAAGAAGGATTTACATAGATCAGATTTCTTTGTGCACATCAAGGCATCTGTTTGACTACAGATGTAAATAGGCATAACAACAGGAGGTGCGGTGGTGCAGCAGCTTAATTATGCTAGTTGTGTCAACCAGAAATGACCTGCACTCTGGCAGTTCGAGCTGCAGCACTGCATGACAGGATGAATTCCTGTCACTTGCCTCCAATTCCTGCCCACCCAGCAGTTTGTAAACATGTAAAAATGTGAATAGATGAATGGGTACCCCTTCAGGGGGAAGCCAGCCAGCAGTGACAAGAGCAGCAAGTCAGCACTGGACTTGCCTGTCTTGGGGGTGGAGCAGGAACTGCCGAGATGTCCCAGATGTGAACATCGCAGGCCAGCCGGGGTGGGGTGGGGTAAACAATGTATAATGTTGTAAGCCACCTAGAATCTGTGGAAATAGGCAGCATATGAAAACACAGATAAATAAATAAAAGTAAATAACAGTTAGATGCACAAACATTTGTCCTTACTCTGGTGGTAACTCTGATAAAGATATAGAACCAAAGGCAAGATGTACTGTGTCTGAACTTAGTGATGAAATGTGCTCCTCAAACAACACAGAGCTTTCGCAGAGAGACGCCCAGATTAAGAGATTGTGCAGTCCCGAGCTGGATGTACTCACACCCTAGAATCTCTCAAGATATATCTAATAGCTTAGAAAGTTATACTGTAACTTTAGTTTGGCAAGATTCTGTCCATTAGGTGCAAGCAAATAAAGGATTCAACTCAGTTGGATTTCACTGTGGCAGCTTGAGCCTGACATCATCTTACTAAATTGAATGGAGGCACCGTTGACTCTGCTGAGCTGGAATGGGGGAGAACCCATTGATGGGGTAGAGAAAATGCTCTAGTCACAGCCTGCTCTAATGAAGACTTTTCTTTGGAGCCTTGGAAAGCAGCTACTAGTCTAAGCAATCTATTTCACTCAGAAGTGTCTCCTATGTCTGAAGGCAGCAGTACTTCCATTCATTTCAAGGGGACTGGCAGCACAGATCCCAATTCAAATCCTATTGAAGTGAATATAGGAGGTGGACAAGCTACATTGTTAGATGCCATCCTGATCTGATTAATTTGCACACCTAGATATATTAAGTTGTTGAAATTTAGGAGTCAATGAAGACTCCTTTATTCTGGAAGGCTTGAGAGTTGCTGAACCACTCTTTTTAGGAGCAAGTCAATTATTTGTTTTTATGCGTTATGATTTTATTTATTTAAAATAAAGGTTGCTGTTTTATGTCTTAGTACAATTGTTCCTTATTAAAGATTTTTTAATTTTGAAACCATTTTACTGTTCATACTTTCTAATATACTGGATAGACACCACTTTGGAAACTTCTCTGTAAAAGTGATTAATGAGTATAGGGAGGAAATAAGTGATATGTGGAAGCATTTGAAAACTCAAAAGAGAAGCAGAGGACAACTTTAACAGAAGGGACTTGCTTTCTGTTGATCTGTGGGAGACCACAGAGTAAATTCTTTCTGGTCCTAAAGATTCCAGAGACGTTGTTATATTGTTGTAGAAATTTTCTCAAAGCAGATAATATAATTGTATATTGCAAGAAGATACTAGATTTCCTGTCCAAAAGACTTAGAAAACTAAATGAACCATAAGAGACTGACAAAACAATTGAGCACATTTTTAACTACTACTCAGCTGTTGAAAGACATCCAAAGGTCCAAATCATGGTGGTAATAGTGGTAGTACAGTAGTAGCAATTATCATCATCGTCATAATCATCATCTACCACAATACAGTTCTTCTGTGACTGTAAAACACAAACAAACAAACAAACCTGGATTATTATTTTTTGAAATGTCAGGAAACCTAAAAGAAACCTACATTCAAAACAGTAGAACATTTGTCGTAATCTTTTGCTTCCATTATGTTCTCTGTATAGAGATGCCACTGCTATGCTTGGCAGCTCGTATTCTTACTTCTCCTTGGCCTTAAATATAATGTTTCTGCTTTGGGGCATGGGAGACAATCTGTGCCTGGGGCAGTGCCTCTTGCTACTCTCCTATGCTTTCTAAAACACCCAAGATCCCAAGAGTAGGGATCTTTATTCCCATTGCCATGGCAACTGGATGCCCTGTCTCCCTATGGCTCAAGCAGTTTGCTTTGCTTGTTTCCTTGGTGACAGATACACTCTCTTTCAAGGTTTCCTGGTTCCTCTCTCAGTGAGCTGACATAGTGATTGCTGGAGAGAAATTCTGCTATGGGTCCTGAAAATGCTTTCCTCCTCCAACAACAGATAAATAATTCCCACTATTTTTTTTAACGGGAGTAAATTTTCACGAAAACCATCTGGAGATGAGAGTGATGTTGCCATTCATCTTTCCTGTCTATTTCTTACCATTGGTTGCTTAATGGACTGTTGAAAAGTCCGTCAGATAGTTGCGTATTCTGGAATGCCTTGGGATATTTCCATGACATGATAAAAGTTCTACTTCATGCCACTGCACCTCCCAGAAAGCCATCATACTTGTGTGAAGCAAGCCATGTGATGTGACCCAAAGCTTCCAGAAAGTGTGAGCAGCAGCAGTTGCAGGGGGTGGCTTGCACCACAAGAAGTCTTAGAACTTAAGTCTTAGAATTTTTTTTTTAAAAAATGTTTTTAGAAGGGTTCTAGATTTGCTTACTTTATTTGAGAAAAGCTGACATGAGAATAAAAAATGAAGAGAACAGAGGTTCTCTGTGTCAGTTACTCATATTTGGAAAGAGAGAGCTTCCTCACTATATGGGCCACAAAGAGAGGGTTGGATTTACAACAGTCTTCTCAAAATCTAATGCCCTCCAAATGTGTTAAAGTGCATCTCTCAAAATTCCCATCAGCGTGCCAGCTGCTGAAAAGCTTAGAGAAATCATACGAAAATTTTAAACAGCAATATTGGTATATAGACTGTCACAGTGTAATGAATTACTACCATGTCTTACAGAATTCTTTTTACAGTTTCACAACTTCTGTTTTCAGCCATACATACAAACTTTATTTCAATGTACTGTGAATCCAGAGTCCTATAACTACGTTAAATTCAATCCACAAATTGTTGAATCGACTGAAAAGTATATCTGCATAAAATTGCTGCCCCAGTGTGGCAGACTTCTTTGTTGCCTTAGTTGCTGCTGATCTTGTGTCAACCCTTCGAGGTAATCCAGACTAGAAACCAAAACCATGAATAGTAATGCTTCTTTTATTGTAAGGTTACAGGAACAAAATCTTGCAAGTCTGAAAGCATTTTCCCCTTCCTTTGCCTTTGCTTTCCAGAAAACTAGAAAGGATCTCTTCTGAGATGAGATCTTCATCTCTATTTCTTCCATGGGCTGGGATGCCTTTTATGAAACCACTGTCTAGCTCTTCAGCTCTCTTCTTCCTGTCTCATAAGGTTATTCGCACAGCCCATCACAACTTACAGTTTTAGTGTAGAAGTAGTTAAGGAAAGGATTCTTGTATTTCCCTGGCTTCATTTCTCACCTGCCTGAACATTACCTGCCAATAGGAAAAACAGCCACCGGTGCATGACTTTAAAGTGTTGTGGGATTGAGCTGGACAAGAGTGCTTTGAATAATGTTTAGTTCAATTGCCCAACTAAAAGATTACAGGTGTGTAGGTTGCTACGACTTTAATCTGTAAATTAGGCTGTTTCCAAACATGGGTCTCTCTCCTGCTTCACCCTTGCTCCACGCTGCAACCTATCTGCTGAACTATATTAGGGCACAGATTTAGTGCTTTTTCAAAAGACTGCTAGAGCCATGTTCAGAAACAGCTTGCCAGGTCTCCAAGATGGGGGTGGTGGTCAATAATAAATAATTTTCATCCTCAACAATTGTTGTAAGAATATTATAGTGTTGGCAGTGAATGGCCAAGTCCTTGGATAATGTCAGTCAGAAATCATATGAGCAGGTTTGGAGGATTTCAAAATCAGAACATTTCCTCCTGGGAATGATGAATAAGCAGTTAGGAAAGAGTCATGGAACACTGTTTATATATATATAAATATATATGATATAGATATATATTATATATATGATAACTGCTGGACCAAAATTATTGTATGCACCAAAATTGAAATAAATTGGCAATACCTACAATCAAGGAATGGTTGGTGAAGATGATGGAACTTTCTGAAATGGCTAAATTGACTCATTGAGTAGAGAAAAGACAGTATCTACATGCATTGGTGGCTGGAAACCTGTTATGGACTTTTTGTATAAAAAAGAAAAAAAAAGAAATGATTTATGGTTTTGATGATTTGACAGGATACATTACAGAAAGTAGAGAGGCATGATGTCAGTTTAGAGAAAGAGGTTAAACTTTAATTGTACTTAAAACTGTTATCAAGAAGATCAGAAGCCACTTTATATCTTTCTTTATATATCTGTTCTTTTTTCCTACTTCTTTTTTGTATTTTTAGCCTTTGCTCTTAATTCTCCCTTTCTCTTTCTGCTTTTTCATTTTATTTTAGTTATTTAGTTATTATTTTATTTAATTCTTATTATTTTAGTTTAAATTTTCAGTAAAATTATATGGTTTATTGAATATATTGAAGAACAGGCTGATGTTGCTTCTGTTTGATCCTCTAAATAAATATTTTCTGAGAGGTGGATAGGTAATGGAGATGGTGCTGGACCGAAATGGTCCTGATAAAGAAATAGAGATAGAGATGATAGAGATGGAGATAGGGATAGAGATGGAGATGGAGATAGAGATGGAGATAGGGATAGAAAGATAGAAAAGGAATTATACAAACAAATTCATCTGTGGTAGTCAGATATTCAATCTTTCCTACAGCTAAAAAATGTAATATTGAGGGCAGTGCTAGCCAATATGAAGACAAGGGGTATGATTATAGCAGACTAAAATGATAAATTGGAGACATCTCACCTTGGCAGAAACTTCAACATGCTATTGAAGTGTGTTAAGTTTTGTGCAAGGCAAAAAAAAAAGTTGGGGAAAGAAAGAAAACACTTCATTAAAATGGGAGCAAAGAAAATTACTTTTAAGCTGCTTCGGCCGTGAGCTGGAGATGATAGAAAGGCAATGAAAGAAGGCCTATCAAAATGTGTATTGTACACACGGTCATGCTGCAGATAGAAGAATATAAGCCTGCAACCTGTCTCAATTTAATAGATTTTCTTCTCTCATAGCTGTACCAATTATCAACAGTTACAAAATTTGCATCAGTTTGGGAATTCAGTCCTTGAGCTGAATTATTTCTCAGACAAACCCTGGGATCAGAAAGCTTGGTTTGATATGTTCATTATATTATACATTTATTGAACTGCCAGTGGGTAAAATCATGACTTGCTGGAATCCATCACAGACATAAAATCTTTATATAGTCTAAATTCAGAGCATTTCTGGGTGTGCTTAAGGCCTTAGGCAAATTTTTTTTTTCAAAAAAGTTAGAAGCAATAGGTATGGATCAGTCTACTTAATTACAACTTATTAGGACTGTAAATGTTCCCTATATATTTGAACCCAACTATTACTTCAGTGATGCAAATAAGTCCAGTAATAGGTATCATGTGGAATTATTTTATGCACCTTTGTTCCACTCAAACTGGAAAGGATGAGCACCAACGTCAACAATGGGGATTGGGGAAGGGGAGTTCCTTTTAATGAATCCTCTCCCTGTGCACAGCACCTTTCCTTTGGTGATGCCATTATTTATTTGTTTGCCATTTTATTTTGGGCACAATCTATAAAAATGTCCAGGGGGAGAGGACAGGAAGAATTTTTGGTTTGATCCTCTAACCAATCATTTGTTGAACCTGCAGTCTCATTGCAGCAAGGAAGGGGGATAATGGAGTTGGCATTGGGCCCCAGTTGGTCCTTGGAAGACATCCAACAGGGCTGATTTCTAACAGTAGCACAGATTGGGATAGCCTAGAGCTGTTTGCGCTGCAGCAAATACATCTGTTGGATGTAGGTTTCCAAATCTACATCCAAATTCCACTTTAGATACTGATTTACAGACCATTCCAGGAAAGTTTCTCTCTTATCCTTGTTTTTCCTCTTTATAATGGAAGTGTTAAGACATGTTTCACAACTCATATATGAATACTGCTACAGGTAGTCTTTGACTTATGACTGTTCATTTAACAAGATC
>JANHZU010005755.1:62216-85115 GCA_032468055.1 Acrochordus granulatus | reverse complement strand
ATCTCTCAAAGACCCCCCCATTCAGTGGTTAAACAAAATCTAATATAGACCGTGGGGAGACCCCCCATAGTAGCTAGAGCCCCCTACCCAAATAGGACAGGCCTTCTTTCTCCTTCCCCCGGCTGAAGGGTGGGTCTGCCCCCCAGTAGGGAGATCAGAGTGTGCATGTGGGGAGGGGGGGAGGGTAGGCTGGGTCCCCCTTCTTTTGCACCCCCCACTGACCACCCTCCCTCCAATTGGGTGCTTCCATCCCCCCCGGGGTATTGAGTGAAGCCTGGGGGGGTGAGTGGGGGCTCCCCTCTTTCTTGCCCCCTTCCCCTTCCTTGCCCCCCCTTGTGGGGGGAGACAGAGCCAGGCTTACTGAGGGGGAGAAAGGGGGGGGCTTGCCCTCCCCACTTGCCATGGAGATGCAGAAAGGCAAAGGGGGCACAGCTGCAGGTGGAGGAGGAGGAGGAGGAGGAGGAGGAGGAGGAGCAGGGAAGCTGCTGATCTACACCAGCCTGGATGCCAAGGATGAGTTAGAAGAGGTAGGTATGGGTGGGGAGGGGTCTCCTTTGACTGGTTAGAAGGGAAGGGGCTTCTCAGCCTCTGCTTGGCCTCTCCAGGCTTTAAGAGAGAAATCTGGGCCTAGGCCTATGCTGGGTGGACACTTATATGGTGCTTTGTTTTGCCATTATGATTATGTTTTCTCCTCTCCCCTCCTCCAGTTTTCTTCTCTCCCTCTCCTATGTTTTTCCTCTCCTCCCCCCTCCTCTCATTATCTTCTCAACCTCCTCCTGTCTTTTTCTCCTCCTCCTACTCTCATCCTTCATTTTTGTCTTCTGTTCCTTCTTTTCTTTATTTGATTATTGTAGTGATGATGATGCTTTCTTCAGCTTCTGACACATTGTTCAGAAAGTTAGCCCAGAAGTTTGCATGGGTTTAGAGGTGGTGGTCTCTGTGCTAATGAGACCCCAAAGCCTCTTTGGCAGAAGCAAAGGAACAACTGTTGAAAGATCTTCCTGGGTTCGTGGCTGTCCTCTTAGAATGTGGGCAAAGACATCCACATGTGGATGTCACTGGAGAAAAATATTTTTTTCAATCCTTGCTGGGACAGGAAGAGAGCATTCCCATTTCAAAACCTGGAAATCTGATGCATTTAGGATTCATCAGTGTACATTTCTCCTTTGAACCTTTTTTTTGGTCTGCCTTTTTTTTACTTTTCTCTGCAGAAACAGAATTGCAGCATTTCAGCTTTGATAGAATTGGGCTGATCCCCAGTGGATGTAATCTACCTGAGCAAGGTTTGGCTTGCAACATCTCTCCTGGGTTGGAGAGAAAGACATTTGAGTGCAGTTATCTCCTGGTTCTGGTCTGTTGCTTTTGGCAAGTTGTGTGACCAGTCTAGCCAGGCCTGGGCTTCTGACCCATTGCAACAATTCTGCACAGCCTAATGGGTCTTGCAGACTTGGCTTTTGAGCTGGTAGATGGAGGAACAAGGCAGAAATATCCAGGACTATGCCAGCCTAATGTGACTTGCTCAGCTCAAGGCAGTTGGGGATCATGGCACGTATAGACTTTATCTTTTTATCATTTTCTAAGTCACCCAAAGTCATGTGAAAGAGATCTTCTTTTACAGCTATGAAGCAGTTAAATTGGACTATTCTTTGGCTGCAGCAAGGCCTCAAAACCGGGACTGATGTCTGCTTTTTAAGAGCTGCCTTGCTCAAAACCACCATCTCTGATTTAGTTTTTTTTTCTTTTTCCACCTCCTTCCTTCTTCTTTTGCATTGCAAACCCTTTGGGTGAGTTCCTTTCGTTCATGACTACATGCAAGAGAACATTTTTGCAATCTGCTGAGAACAGCAACTGGAGGGGACAGTTGATTTATTTATTAAATTTGCACAATGCCTGACCTCCAACTGGCATGTAAAGTATTGATGGCTGATTTTCCATTCTAACTCTTAGGAGGGAAAACATGACAGTATTTTTTTTTTCTGTCCAAAATTCTTGGAGGGGGATATAACAGCATCTTGGCTGGATCTTGTTTTTTGCATTGCAGGCATTAAAACACTCAAAAAGAACCTTACTGGCCAGGAATCTCTATGTCCACTCCCAAGGGGAATGGATCTATGACTGCTTGTTGTGGAAGACTGTAAAATTTGGAACTGTGGTTTGCAAAACAATATGTTTCCCTGTAGTTCATGCTGTAAACTCTGACTATAACTCTCACTGCTGAGTTAATTTGATTTATAACTGGCCTTTTCTGATTTTTCACATATCGATAAAAAGTCTCTTTTCCTCCCTGCGAGGAGATGAATTGTATTCTCTACGAAAGAGAAACATTCTTTACCCTAGAACAACACCAAAGATGCCCGTGTATGCAGCTTTGACTTGATATGCCACCAAACAAGGGATGCTATTTGCCTGGTGTGCAAGCATAACTTCACAAACGGTAACGTAAAGGGCAGACCTGTTTGCCAGAATAAATGTTTGGAGTCTGGGTTTTGGAGATCAGCTAAGGAAAATGCTTTTTTTTAACCATCTCTCCTTGGCCCCTGTGCTGATGTTCTGGGATGGTTTCCAGCGGGGCCAGAAATCAGCTTGATTTTGCCCCAACAGGTCCTAGAGATCCCTGTTTTGGCACCTCCTGCTAAGGAGGAATCCACAGGTTTGTGGAATGGTGTGGGAAACGATACCCAGTGAAGGAACAGTGGTGTGGAGAGGAGAGGTTTCCCACCAGAAAGGTTTAAAAAATAATAAAATAGAAATTTGCATGTTGTAAGCCTTCAGCCAAATAATGCAACTTATAGGCTTCTGGTTTAGCTCTAAGAAAGGTTCTTCAGTTATTTTGGCTTGTTCTTCAGCTTCAGTTGGCACAGATTATTGGAAATGTTTGTTTGCTTATCCTTGGTTTAACACATTCCTTCAACTTAGCTGTTGGGTTTTTATGGCTCTGTATTATGAGAACTGTAAGTTTATTGAATAAACCATGATTGAAACAAACTCTGGCATGTAAATCTAGCCTCTGAGGAGGATCTGAATTGGCCAGGATTGGTGTAACTCAATGCTTATCTTTCTTCACCCTTTCCTTTTTTCTGGTTGGGTGCAACTTATCTACAGAAGACAAAATTTTGAATAACCACAAGGGGTTATTGTGTCTGTGGGCCCCAGTTCCAGAATAACCCTTATAAATCAGCTAAAGTCTGGTAAAACTCCAGGTAATGACTTTATTACTCCCAAAATATTACACAATAATTTGGAATGGTGGACCCCAATTCTGGCTTCCTGGTTTACTTGCATTGATCACACTGCACAAATGGGACCTCGCTGTCGTTTCTGAGATGGCACCCGAGACCTACCTACTAATTAAAGCACTTGGTTGTGAGATGTGTTGTACTTAAAAGCTCTGCACCAGACATTTATACAGCGGATTAGTTGGCTGGATTGATCTAGAGCAGTGTTTCTCAACCTTGGCAACTTGAAGAGGTATGGATTTCTGAGGAACTCCCAGAATACCCCAGCCAGCCTGGAGAAAGAAGGAGGGAAAGGGAAGGAAGGAAGGAGAAAGAGAAAGAAATGAAAGAGGGAGGGAGGGAGAAAAGGGACAAGGAGGGAGGGAGGAGAAAGGGAGGGAAGAAAGAAAAAGAGGAAGGAAGGAAGGTTCATTTTTCTGCCCCTGAAATTCTTCTAGATGTTGACTTGGCCTTGAGTTTCTGGAGTTTGGGGCTTATCTTGGCATCTAGCTCATTTTTCTTCTGAAGGCTGTTGGAACACTTCTAAGGGATGGAAACCTTGACATGCCACCCGAGCAGCATTTACCTCCTTCTAGCCCTGGCGATGCTGTCGAGGTTTTGCCTTTGGCCTCGCCAGCCCTCCTGGATCGACACTCCCACATTGCTAAGCCCCTCATCACCCTAGAAGAGCTGTTGGGCCTTGAAGCCCGAAACATCTGCTTGGTGCGTGGCGGCTGAGAGCCAACATGACAGCGTCACCATCAACTTCTTTGTAATGCCTTCCTAAACCTCTGTGCAACCCCGACTTGGCCAGAGAGTCATCCATCTCTGGTTGACACTTCTGCAGCTTGGAGAAAAATGGTATGTCTCCAAGAGCTTAACCCAGTCTAAGAGTCACCTCCAGCTGTGCTTTGCGAAAGAAGCAGAAGCAGGTGTGCTTCTGTGGTATCCCATGTTCTCCCTAACGCTGTACATCAAAAAGCCTTGACCTGGCCGGAGGTGGACCCCCATAGCTCCCCCAACTGCAACTCCCAGCAGCTTCACTTGGCCTAGCCCATGGAGAGGAATGCTGGGGGATGTAGTTCAGGAAGGTATTTGGAGGATCCATGGGCACCTCCGCCTCAGGAGCCAAAGCAGGCAATGTTCTGATTCCGAAGGTCAATATGAGAGCGCTAATTCAAGGCCCAAGATGAGTTTAAGAGAAGCCCACCAGAAAATGGGACGCCTTCCTGAGATTCCGGCATCTGTCCTTGGGCACAGCAAACTTTTCCCCGGAATATTGATGGTGGCTCCGATTAAAGTCGGTGGTGGAAGAGAACGTCTCTGTCCAAGCTATCTTGGTGACTCGGCCCCTCCATGGGTTTTGGAGAGAAGGAACAGCAGAAAGATCCTCCCTTCCCCAGGTTCTTCTAGCTCCCCTAATGGTGATTGGAAGCCCCCTCCCCATCCCGCATCGCAAGATCCTTTGAACCCATCAGGATGCTTATCCAGGGCTGGCAACCGCTTCTGCGTCTTTCGCCAAGCGTGATTTGAAGGAGGAGACCCATCACTCGAACGTCTTCTGGACTTTTCTCTAAGTCGGCCCCATGTTTTCCTTTTTCCCTTTCAGCGGCTCGAAAGGTGCATGGGCACGGTGACCTCCCTGACCAGTGGAGTCTCTGAGCGGGAAGCCAACGACTCCTTGAATGCCCACGTGAGTGTCTTTCGCTCCTTCGGCGCTGATCTGCTTCCTACAACTGGGTCCACTCCAGAAGTTTAGAATTTCAGCTGAGAATAGAAAGGAAACCAGTTGGGAAAGAACCAGCAGGCTCAGCTCTTAAACTGATGGGTGGCGTCACGTCAGGGACCTGGAGTCGCCTTGAGCTGAATGGAGGTTCTCCACATTCAGGTAGTCCTCAGCTTATGACCATAATCGAACCGGACAATTACAGTGGTAAGTCATATCACACGACCGACCCGATTTTACGACGTTGATAGAACGCTGTGGTCCTTAAGTAGATGCCATAGTCATTAAGCAAAGCATTGTTCACTCTGAGCTTTTTGCCAGAAACTGGAAGTCAAACGCCAGTTTTTAACAAAAATGTAGTAAATCACAGTCACTTTATCACAGGATGCTGCAAACAGCCATAAATGTCAATTGCTGAGCGGTCGTGTGCATCGTAATGGCAGACAGTCACAAGTCGAGGACTACCTGCGTTGCTTGAAAATACTTCTTGGCTGGCTTTCTTTATAGATCTTGCCAGATTGCAGCAGTTTAAGGGGTGCCTGGAGCACTTTTTTGCCAGTCAGGGATGACAAAGTTTCACCGGAAGTGGGGGGAAATATTCACAGGGGCTCCAGAAGGTACAAATTGTCCCGTTGGCTTTGGAGAACTTGGTTTTCCATCGTGTTTCATGAAGAAGAACTGGCCAAAACTTACAGATCTCCTTCTCTGGCTCCGTTGTGAGACCTCTGCCGATTTGTAGGGCTTTTTCCTCCTCCGACAACTCCGAGCAACGGGCGAAGGTGTTACCGTCCTTTCTCGCTCTTCCAGGTGTGCAAAGGAGCCCCACAGCATGAGGAGGTCTGCCTGGGGCTTTTCACCATGATCCTGACGGAGCCCACTCAAGCACAGAAGGTAAGATCAGGATTAGCACCCGGGCTCCATTTCTCCTGTGGGGAGCTACTGCAGATTTGGATTCTCACTCACAGCCACGTTTTAGGCAGAGAAAGCGAGGTGGGGGGGATAGAGCTTCTCCCCCCTTCTCCCTGCCTGTAACCCATCCTCTCTGCCTCTCTCTTTTTTTCCAAAAACACCTTCTTTCATGTGAACCTTAAGCGGTTCAAAGCCGGAAGCGCCTTCGTCTGATTGCCCAGCAGGGCCTGTTTAGAATTCGGAGCTGGGCTGTTAACATTTCCAGAGGCCAAGCTCAGCTCTTCCGTGGCTGTGACCGGGTCTCTGCAGGGCAGGGATTTAATCAAAAGCTTCTTCCAGAAAGCTCATTAACCTCTGGAAGGGGATGATGGAACACTCAGCCTTGTTTTTCCGGCGTGGAGTGACATTTAATGACTCAAATTAGCATTTATGGAGAAGCAAATCAGCCAGTGGGGTTTTTTTCCCTCCTCCTCCTCTCCTCCATGCTAACATTTCAGTTGCATCAGAAGCAAAGCAAGAGCCATCCCTCCCTCTTCCACTCTCCCACCCAAAATTTTCAAGCTCTGTCTTCCATAATATTGACAACCTGACAGTTTATGTATGTACAATTATAAAGTGGCAGTTATCCACCCATCCAACCACCCACATGCCCACCTAGCCATCCATCTATCTTTCCCAACCAGCTACAGGTACTCCTTGACTTACAGCCATTCATTCAAAGTTACAACGCCCTGCGGTCACATGATCAAAATTCAGGCCCGTGACAACTGGCATGGATTTATGATGGTTGCAGCGTTGCGGAGCCCCATGTTTGCCATTGGCCACTTTCCAATCTGACTTCCGACCAAGTCAACAGGGAAAGCTAAATTCATGTAACGACCATGTGTTTCCCTTAACAACCACAGTGATTTGCTTAACAGCCATAGCGCAAAAGTAAAACTGAGCATGATTTTAACTCCCTTGATAACTATCTCTCTTAGCACTGAAAGGGTTCCAATTGTGGTTGTAAGCTGAGGACTACCTATAATTAAATGGGAATCAATCAGTGCTGTCTGCCTCCCTACCAACCAACCTACCAACCAACTAGCTAACCAAATGGGAATATCTATCCACCCATCCTGTCAAATGTTATTACAGTACTCTTCTTGGTATTAGTATTATTATTTTCATGAATTCATCCCCGTTCAGCTAATTCTTACCAGTTGGAATCCTCTCAAAAGACTCCAATCATTCTTTTTTCTTTAGCTCCTATAACAAAATGTCTCTTTTTCTTTCTGTTTTTTTCCTTTGCCTCAGTGTTACCGAGACCTGGCATTAGTGAGCCGTGATGGGTTGAACACCGTGTTAACCAAGATGAATCAGATTCTGATGGAGAAATATCTAAAACTGCAAGACACCTGCCGTACTCAGGTGGGGAGTGTGTGTCTCTGTGTGTTTCCTTGAGCACTTAAAAATGGGGGCCGGGGGGTACAGAGGCAAGTTATGCCCAGAAGTGTTTTGGACCTCAGGAATAATTTGGAGGCACTTCTGAACTTCAGAGCTCACTTTGGCAATGAGAGAACTGTTTTCAGCTGATGTTGCTTTTGCAACCTTCTTCACTTTCTATCAAGATCCGGCATGAATTGTGCAAAAAAAATGGGTTCAGATTTTTAAGGAAAGAGGTTTCCCAAATTTGGGAACAGGCCTATCCGATCAAAGCGGGGAAAGAAGAACTGGGCAATCAGGATAGTCATAGACCGTTTCTTTGGCGATACAAAGCTCGGCACAGAAATTCCCTTTTCTGCGTGGTGGTTTCAGTTTCAGAATACTGTAGTCTAATTTTTGGCTTCTCAATTTCTGGAGCTGTGGCATGACAGCGACCTGGTGTCAATTTGGGGCTGTAGCTAAGCACATGATCTCTCCTAAGAGCCATGACAGCATGATTTTTCTTTCCTTTAGCTGGTTTGGCTGCTGCGTGAGATGGTCAGGAGTGGGATTCTCGGCATCGACGGGAATTGCATGACGTTCATGAAGCAGATTGCAGGTGGGTGTCTTGGAGGGAGACGCTGGGCTTGGCCTCTGCTGTAGAGAGGTGAAGCTGACTTGATCCTTGTCCGTTCATCTTGCTTTTTCTCAAGCTGGGTAGAACCCTGATCTCCCTTTGGGTGGGGAGAGGAATCATTATCTTAACGCCAGAAGACATCCCAAGACAGCAAAAGTGAGACAAAATAATAACAACTGGAGCACCACTTGAACACCATCGACATTGACAAAATTACCATTGGTCAATTGCAGAAGGCAGCTTGACCTGGAATAGCTGATATCCTGTGATGATATCTTAAATATCATCAAAGAACAACATCTGCCTAGCCCAGGTCCTTGGGAAGGACTCAATAGTGGACAAAAATGCCAAATCCAGTCTAAACATCTGGCTGACTGTGCACAAATCATAAATAATAATGTATTCAGTTTACATACTGCCCACCTCCAGTGACTCTGGCCAGGAAGGTTTGGCTTTCCTTTAAAATCAAACAAGCTATGATTGGCTGTCTGTCGGATTCCCCCACCCATCTGGTGACTTTGAAATTTGGAGCGTCAGTTGCCTGATATGGTGGGTCTGTTTCTTGTGTGGATCTGAAGAGGTAATCTTGTCAGCAGGGACTCCCATCTCCTTTCTCCTAAGAGGATCCTGATGGTCATACCACGGCCCACTGCAAATTTTCCTTTACAGAGAGTCCTCAACGTACGACCATTTGTTTAGCAGCCATTCAGAGTTTCCCACCTTTTTCTCTGCTTGTAGGTGGAGATGTGACCTCCAAGAATATTTGGCTGGCTGAAAACATCCTTGACATACTCACAGAACAGAGGTAGGCTCAGTGAGCTGGCCAGGGCAGCCGGCTTAAAAGAACCATCTTGCTTCCCAAGAGCAAAATACAGAACCGGCCAAACCTTGTTGTCATAGCATGATAAAATGTGCCTTTTTTTCCCTTTCCTTCTGGCTGGTTTTATCCAGCCCAAACCCTCAATTTCCTGAAATGTTTTTCATTTTCTTTACCTGCCTTTATCCTTCCTGGATTTCCTCATTAGTAGAAATCCTTTTCCAAGTGGCTCCATCTGGCTAATTGCAGAACACGATTTTTCCCAGTTTCTACAGCTTCTGCCAAGCTAGGGTGGGGGTGGCAGGTTGGAAATGTATATTTTAATTATCTGCCCACAGCAGAGGGAAGGATTCTGGCTTATCCTCATCTTGGCCTGTTTCTTCATTTAAAGGTGTGCCAGAGTTGCACGACTGCACGTATCTATTTATGTCCTGGCTAAACTATGAATTATGGGGAATCTGGAAGTAACATCTCCTTGTTACCACCCCCTCCAATATTCATGCCCCAGAGATTTCTTGGATAACCTGGTTTGAAAATGCAGCAAAATTTGACTAATTTTGGGGCTCTCACCTTGCTTGCTTTAGGAGCGGGAGGATGATGCTGGCTTGAAGGTTGCTAAATTTGGGGTGGGTATGTGTGTCTGTGAGTCAGGCCATATCTTCTAGCTGTCCAAGATCCCCCCAAACTATGATCTCCTTTTCTTGGAATTGCTCAAAACCAGTTGCTTTGTAACGCTACCATTTCTGAATTAATGTTTTTACCCGCAGGAGCCATTTCTGTTTGAAAATGGCTTATGGGTGTGGCAGTACAATAAGGTTGTTTAAACAGTGAGGGGTGGGGGGGTTAATAAGAGCCTCCACTGTTTGCTTTCCTTGCAGAGAATAATTCAGGCCACCCAGCTTAACCCACAATGCCATCTAGTGCCTGCTGGGAGGTGAAGGGCATTTGAAATGCCAGGAAAGTGCTTCGAAGCTGCAGAATATATGGGCAGTTGCTAATTTCATGTGGGACATAAAATGCCCCCCCAATCCCTCTTAGTAAAGCAAAGTTAACATTTCTTTGGCTGGGCTTGCAAAATAGACTTTTAAGCAGTGCTCAACATAACCACCGTAAGGGAGCCTGTGCACTGCATTACGGTTGTACGCCGTAAAACAGGTCGGTCACATGACCACCCCGATGTGACAATCTATTTTGTGGGGGTCGTTAAGCAAACCCTGCAGTCGTTGAGCAACCAGTGCTTCACTACGGGGACTTTTTTGCCGAAAAGCAGAAGCAAGCACCCTTTTTCAGAAAAACCGTCGTAAACACTGTCAGGTGGCCACCGGACACTGCAAACTTCGCAAATGCAGGCATGTTGCCAAATGCCCAACATCCTATCAAGTGCTGAGGAGGAGGCCCGATTGTTGGAACTTTGAATCTGGGTTCTAAGTCCCCCTTTTCAGGCTGGTCGTAAGTCGAGGACTGTCTGTATTAACTTTTAAAGGGTTCGCCTTCATCTTGCCCCATGTCCAGCACATGTTTCAGAGGCAGTTTGAAAAATGGAATAAATGTTCCATTCCCAAATCTTGGAATCCTAGAGCTGGGAGGGAACTTGAGGTCTTCTATCCACCCCCTTGCCCAAGGCGGCGTCCTTATACCACCCCAGACAAAAGGTGGTCCAATCTTTTCTCGAAAACCTCCACAAAAGATGTTAGATATTGTTCCGTAGGATCTGGGTTGGCACAGAGGAGATCTGGCCATTGCCTTAGGAGGACATTTGGAGCCTGCCTGGGCCTCAGGGCGGAGATTAATGCAGCGTCGGTCTTTCTTTCTAGGGAGTGGGTGCTCAAGAGTGCGCTGCTGATTGCCATGTCGGTGTACACCTACTTGCGCCTCATCGTTGACCACCACGGCTCACCGTCCTTGCAGGCCCTCCGTCAAAAAGAAGTGGACTTTTGTATTTCTTTGCTCCGGGATCGGGTAAGGCGACCCAGGAAGTCTGCACGAAGCGTTGCTGCCCTGCAAGGCCAAAGCAAGCAGACGCCCCGTTTCTTCATCTCCTCTGTTTGCGGTTGGAGACAGCCAGTCTGCGCTGCCCACGGCTTCCCAAAATCGCTTCCCTTTCACAAGGGACCTGGATGGACTTTTCCATCTCTTACAGTCTCCTAGCTGCAGCTTCTGGGCCTCTGCTCCAGAAATTGGGTGGAAAAAGCCACAATGCAGGTTTCTAAAGCTCTTTGATGTATCTTAATTTTGGAGGCACCAAATCACCATGGGCCGAAGCCTTGCTACGGAACCCCTACTTTGGGGTTGCCGCTTTGGATGGACGAGGTGGGGTGTGCCACAGACCACGGCCAGAGCCTTGACCGCTGCGCTTCGAGAGCCCCCCGCAGACTTCAAAATTGATAGCTTGTTTGTTTACACAGTGGCAGCCTTCTGGCCTCATAAAAAGCCAGCGTGGCCTCAGTGCTCCTTAGATCTTCAAAGGCACGCCTGGCATTGGGTGGTGGCGAGAGCATTGAAGGTGCAAGGCTTTGCACGTGGGCTTTCTGTCTTCTGCCCTGGCCTAGACAGCTGGTGAGTTTTTCTCATCTTTTTTTTCCTTCCCTGCCAAGTTTATGGATTGCTTCATGGTCGGACGAGATCTGGTGCGACTCCTGCAGAACGTGGCAAGAATTCCAGAGTTTGAGCAACTGTGGAAGGACATCATCCACAACCCACAGGTCCTTAGCCCCCAGTTCACAGGTAGGTGAAGGAGGCTGGTGGGTGTGGAATGGATTAGCTCCCTCCACCCAAGATCTCCAGTCACACATAGTCCCCATTTAATGACGGTTCCAAGTTATGATGGACCTCCCCAGAGCTACTTCTGACCCAGTCCTGGCGTTCTCACGGCTGCAGCCCATCTCCATCAGTCTTTACTGATCCTTCTGTGAGGCTCATCTTTTCTAAGTGAACCTTTTGGTGTAACCTCTTAGTTCAATCTGGCATCCGTGGTGGAACTTCGGCTCCCGGAACGCTTAGTCCCTTTCCCCCCCAGACATGTTAGAACTACAGCTCCCAGAATTCCCCAGCCAACAGGCTCTCTTGGAATTCTGGGCCTATATGACCCAGAATTCATTTGAGGCAAATGAATTACAGCAGAACATTTCTCAAGGGGTGCAAAAAAAAATGTGGGGGGTTCCCCAGAGGGATTTGGAGTGGGTTTTTTTTCGACCGTGCAAAATCTTCTCCCATACAGTATTCTTGAAATCTAGTAGTGAAGCCAAGCCATTCTGTTTACTAGTTGCCTAAAGGTTGTGGGCTCTGGTGCAATTCTGATCTCTCTCTCTCTCTCTCTCTTTTAATCACAGGGATGTTGCAGCTTCTACAGTCTAGGACATCCCGCAAATTTCTGGCGTGTCGCCTGACCCCAGATATGGAGACCAAGCTGCTTTTCATGACATCTCGGGTACTTTTTTTTTACTAGCTTGTTTGCAATGGTTCACTTAACAACTGTAGCAAAAAAGATCATAAAAATCAGACATGATTCACTTACAACCGGCTTACTTAGCAGTGGGAATTCTGATCCCCATTGAAGTCATAAGTCAAGGACTACCTGTATTCCTGCAAAAAAAAGTTCTGGTTCTTGTAGCAAGGCAGGTTGGTCCAAAAAGTTGGACCCGATCTGAGGCAGCTTCCCCCTTGCCTTTTCCAGGTACGTTTGGGCCAACAGAAGCGGTACCAAGACTGGTTTCAGCGGCAGTATCTCTCTACCCCAGATAGCCAGTCCTTGCGTTGCGACCTCATCCGCTACATCTGCGGAGTGGTCCACCCGTCCAATGAGGTGCTTAGCTCGGATATCCTCCCACGCTGGGCCATTATCGGCTGGTTGCTCACCACCTGCACGGTAATCCCATGAATGATTGTAGTTTCATTAACATTTGTGATTAACAGTAAATCAAGCCAGGATTCTTACTGGGAGCCAACTGCATTTGAGACTCTTTGGCTCTTTTCACAGGATTCTGTTTGTGTTCTGGTGGGGTGGTTGGCAACTAGAAGTACAGTCAGGTCCAACCCAAGGGAGAAGGGAAAGGAGGGACTTGTGCAGGTTAGAAACTGATTGGGAAGAAGTCAGAACAATGACTCACACAGAGGGGCAGCAGGGAAGCGCCTCTGCCTTAGGAGTGTTGTCAAATTCCTTCTGCTTTTCTTCTTTTCCAGTCCAATGTAGCTGCTTCCAATGCCAAACTTGCCCTGTTTTACGACTGGCTTTTCTTCAACCCTGATAAAGACAGCATCATGAATATCGGTACGGGGCAAACTTTACTCCCCTCGATGCTTGACATTTTCTCCTGTTGTACCATTTAAGTGCCCTGGATTCATCCTTATATTCTTTATTTTGGCCTCTGCATAGGCCAATGCAAAAACATAAAAAAAAATCAACCCTGGAATGTCATCCTTATATTCTTTATTTAGGCCTCTGCTTCCTCAGCACAGCTTAGTTGTGTGAGCTTAGTGGGATTTGTACAAACCCAGGGAAAGGGTGAATTCCAGAAGCAGACAGTGTGCCTCGTTTGGGGTCTGCTTACTTCTTCCACATTTGGGGGCAGCTTTCTAACACTGACGCTTGGATTTTGCAGAACCTGCCATCTTTGTCATGTACCATTCCATGAAACCCCATCCGGCTATCACGGCTACTCTGCTGGACTTCATGTGTCGGGTAGGACCTCCCTGCCACCATCCCCTGTGTCCAAGGCCAATAGGATGGCTCCATGTTTGGCAAACAAAACCATCCACTTCTCCCCCCCCCTTTTTGCCCTTTCAGATCATTCCAAATTTTTATCCCTCTTTGGAGGCTCACGTCCGGCAAGGCGTCTTCAACTCACTCACCCACATCGTCGAGAAGCGAGTCTTGGCGTAAGGCACTTGGCAGCATACCCATCTTCCTGCATGCCCATCCTTTTCTGGGGCTGCAGATTCCCCCCCCACACACCATGCCTGGCAAAGAAACATTCCTTTGCTCAGAGTGGAAAAGACCCGGTTTGTAGCAAGAGACCCTTTCCAGCCTGCCCAGATCAGACAGACACGCCTTCTTCCCCTAAAAGAGCATTTCGGTGCTGACCGAAAACCCAGTTCCATGCAGTGTCCATTTCTCTTTTTCAAGTAGAGAGCAGTTTCGCCAAACGGTGTCCTCTAAAGATACATCAGACTTCTTCTCTCCATCCTCTGCAGCCAGCACATCCTGGCTGGGGAGAATGGGAATGGAATCCAGGACAGGGCACCAGATTGGGGGAGATCGAGGTCTCCTGGCCCTAGGCCTGCAAATACGCATGTTAGTCTGTTGAGAGTCAGACGTTGGGGCCCCTTGGAAAGCATTCTTTTGATCTGTGAGACGTATTTCTCAAAGTCCCCCGTTGCCTCCTTCCTCTCTTGCAGGCACCTTGCTCCTCTCTTCGATAATCCAAAGCTGGACAGGGAACTCCGGGCCATGCTCAGGGAGAAATTCCCAGAGTTCTGCACTTCTCCCTCACCTCCGGTCGAAGGTAGGATGGGGCAGGGCGGTGGGGAGTTGCCCACCAGTGGACCAGAGTCCAGGCAGTTCCTGTGGGAGACCTTATCAGGAGCCAGTCCAGGGAAAGGGTCTCTGGCATTCGTTCCTCAGTCCATGTGCCTTTTTTGCACCCCACAGTCAAAGTCGAGGAACCTGCAGCCATGGAGATGGAGAACCACATGTCCGACCGAGATGATAGCTGTTACGACCACGCCGAAGCTGCCTTCAGTGATGATGAGGAAGACCTCAACAGCAAAGGTGAGCTCGATGTGAGCGGCCTGGCGGTACGTCTTGTCCACGCCTCCCTGACACATCGTGGTCCCCCGGTGTATGAAAAACAGATTGTGTACGGGCTGTTTGAAAGCAAAACTGCAGTGCTGTTCATGTTTCACATGTTTCTCTTTGCCTGAATATGCCAACATACACAGTGGCCACCCTGGGTAGTGTTAAACCATGATTTTGGGCCTTAGCGCTTGCGTAAAAGTGACACTTTATGGGATTTGTGCGTTGAGCTAAATCTTCGGGTTGGAGTCCAGAGGAGTAGCCTCAACTATTTTGCAATTCTTCTTCCAAAACTTTTTTGCCTGGCTGATTTAAGGGGTCTCCAGTGTGGGGAAAGACACAAATAGGCCTCTTCTTGACAGCCTGCCTGATTTCCGTGGAAAGGGATGGAAATCGCTCGGGGAGGCGCTGCGGCGGGAAGGGTCCCCTTGCAAATCAAGGTTTATCCATCCGTAAAAGCAGGTTTGTGTGTCTGTGTGCTTGTGAGAGAGCTCTCCCTCCAAACCTGACCACTTTTCCTCTCTCCTTGCAGGGAAAAAGAGAGAATTCCGTTTTCACCCCATCAAAGAAGCCGTGGTAGATATTACTCCTTTCCTAGATCAGCTAGATGAATCTTTGAAAGATAAAATTCTGCTCCTCCAGAAGGGAAGGTACGTACCACGCTGGGCCAGCAAGTCCACCTTTCTCTTTTTTTCAGTTCTAGGCCTTGAGGGGTTAGGCCAGTTTCCCCCAGGGCGTAATTCTCTTTCCTCCTCCTCCTTAACCTCCACGGCTTAAGAATCCTGCTCCTGTATCTGGAGGTTTTACCCTCCAGGGGCTGGATTGTGTTCTGCTCCCAATGCTTTTGATTACTGATTGAGGTTAGTCATCACAGCTGAGGGTGGAGAACTCTGTTATCTATGTGCATGTGTTGGCTGAGCTAAACATTTTGGAAAGGGGGGGCAGATGCCACTGAGCAGCACAGCTGAGCAGGCGTTCGACCTCTCGCCTCCCCCAGCATTAGCCACCCCCTTGGGAAATCCACAGCTCGTGCCTTTTAGAACTGACTCTCCAGCCCCCCACCCCACAGAGTTGGCCAAGGCTGAGACTGGGTTTGCGGGAGTCTTTTCCTTGTGACACCCCCAAACTCTGGATTTTGCCACCTCCCTGTATGGCAGAGCTGGAAGGGCTAAAAAATGTGACCTGCTGGCATTGTAAGGGGCCTCTGTTCTCATCCTGCGCACAATTTTTCTCTCTCTCTGGAATCCAGCCGTGCGCAACTGGAGTTTCGTAACTTTCTCTTTTGGGGGAAGAAGCCTTTCGATCCAACGCCGTCCATTAATTTAGCTTGTCATGACTAAGAGCATTTAATAGGTCTGTTTTTTCCAAAGGCTCTGCAGATCAGAGTTTGGGGGGTAGGCAGGGAAAGAGGAAGCTTGTGAACGGCTTTGGTTAAATCACGATTTCTGCTGTTTAACCAGGATTTCTGCTGGGTGCTAGTACTTAGAGCTGACTGGGTTGGCAAGCTGCGTGTCCTCTGTTGAGTAACTATCTCAAGTCAGGAGAGTGTTTTTTCAAAAAAATCTGAATCAATTAGATAAAATTGGGATGGGTTGTTCACATTTTCTGACCTTGGAGCCAAAGTCAGAAAGTTATTCTTCCAAAGAAGAGGAACTTTGCACAGTGTTGGAAGTCACCTTCCAAGTGAAACAAATTTAGCTGCATGTAAGACCTCACAAGAGTAAATTCCCTGCATGGATGAAATCCCTGCATGTAGAAAGCAAGCATTCCAGGGTGATCTTCCCAACTTGCTAGCTTGCTTTTCTAAGCAGAATGCTGGCTTAGGATAATGTTTCTTGTACTAATTTTTGGAAAGCCTTTGCCTGTCGGGACTCTTTGGAGTTGGTGGGAAAAGCTCTTCTTTAGTTGACAACTGTTCTTGTTCCATCTTGCTTGGCTTAGAGGGGTCACACACCACACCCCAATATGTCTTTTCCTCTCTTTAACTTGAATTTGTTCTTTTTTTCCCCTCCTGATGCAGCGATACAGAAGCTCAGTGTGAGGCCATGCAGGAAATTGTAGATCAAGTCTTGGAGGTAACGGCTGGTTTTTGAATTTTTAACAGCGTGGTTTTGGATATTTGTGGGGGGGATTTGAGGCTGGTGGTCCCTGGATCAGTAAATCCCCTTTGTTGTGGCCTGGGATTTTTCTTTTGGTATGTTTCCCAGTCCGGCTACACTATTGTCTTCGCCCCTGGACTGTGGACTCCCTTTGCATGCTCACTCTTGGTGTCCCCCTCTTCTCCAGGAAGATTTCGATCAGGAGCAGCTCTCGGTCCTGGCATCCTGCTTACAGGAACTCTTCAAAGCTCATTTCCGTGGGGAGGTTCTGCCGGAAGAAATTACGGAAGAGTAAGCGTGAACAGTAGGAGAGGCGACCCTCCGTCTGGCCACTCCTGTGGTGCATGTCAGTCATAGGATTGATTTGTGTGCCAGCAAGAATCCCTGCCTGGTCCATCTACCCGACTCAAAGGAAGGGCCGGAAAAGTCTGCATATCCTAAAGCAATCTGCCCCCAGCATGCCTCCTCCAGATGTGTGGGGCTGCAGCACCCTTCATCATTCCTGCATCCCCTAATTCTCCTCATGATATGACTGGGAATAAACTGGGGGAAACCTGGCTAGTTTAGTCAAAAACCACAAAGATTGAAGATGGTTCTGTGGCATGTGTAAACTCATTTATTTATTAAATTTATAGCATTTCTCTCTCTCTCACGTTTTTGTACAGGTCACTCGAAGAATCTGTGGGGAAACCTCTTTACTTAATATTTAGGTACATCTCAGCTGTTCCTCTTTTTCGTTTTTGCTCTGAAGCTTCCGGGAGAAAATTGCTGCGGCCTAAGATGCCCAAGCTTACATGCATGTGTGAACCCGCACCTGCTTGGCTCTCTCTCCATCCAATTAATTTGTTTCATCAACAAATAAATCCTGTTTCAGGAACCTCTGCCAGATGCAGGAAGATAACAGCAGCTTCTCTGTCTTGTTGGAGCTTCTTTCGGAACTCTATCAGAAGCAGCCCAAGATTGGGTACCACCTGCTCTACTACTTAAAAGCCAGGTGAGTTTGCTATGGGTGGAAGGAGATCCATCTTCCGTCCCTTGAGGGGTTTGATGGTGGAAGACTTGCCGTTTGAGACAAGCGAGCACGGGTCTCATGGCCCTCGGCTGTACAAGAGACCTGTGAATGATCTTTGGGTCAAACTCGCCCCTGCTGATGAAAGAGAGATGAAGATGCCTCCTCCCCCTTCACCTTTTAGCAAAGCGGCAGCTGGCAAGATGAACCTCTATGAGTCTTTTGCCCAGGCGACCCAGCTGGGTGACCTGCACACTTGCCTGATGATGGACATGAAAGCTTGTCAAGAGGACGACATCCGGCTTCTTTGCTACCTCACGCCTTCTATCTACACGGAGGTGAGGTCCCCGGGAGGAGCAAGAAAGCGCCACTATGGGAGCAGAGACGTAGGGTGTGAAGGATCAGGCTTGGTTGGTGCAATTCTAGTCAACAGGTTTATTGAAGCTACAAGAAGTTCTCCAACTGCCCGCCAAGCACCTGCACTCCCTGCCTTTATGAGCAGTTGGACCTTTGGCATTTGTCCCTGCATAATGACTCCCAGCCGATCCCCCTCTTCTGGCTCCGCCTTTCCTTCTCACAGGAGAGCTGGGAAGGCTGCTTGCTTTGGGCCCACCTCCCCAGTTGGGCCAGGTCGGGTTAGGAAGTGCCCTAGGTCTTCGGATTGCCTCTCAAACCATCCTCATCAAATCACATTCACCAATGCTACCCTGGCTGCATACCACTTACTTGGTTCCACATTGCACGTGGCTGGAAGAAATGCTCCTCTGGCCCCTAAGAAAGGCAAACAGGGATGCTGCCCCCGTATTAGAGTTTTCTTAAGGTTTAAGGGTAGTCATTAACCTGTTTGGATGCAACTCTGATGGAAGAATCAGTATTGGAAATAAGCTGCATTTCCCAACCATATTTTAATGCTTGTTTGTATCTCCCCTTTGGGGGGTCTGCGTGCACTGATGAATCCAGACAGACACACAGATAACACACAGATAACACACACACACCATTGAATACTTCCCATTGAATGTATTTCATGAAAGGGGAAGGTCACTTCCAGGATCTGGAAGGATCTCTTGGAATGTTGGTCAACAGGATCTGTTCCAGCCACCATCCCCAAGGGAGAAGTGGGAGGATTATAAAATGCCCTTTTTTCCCCTACCCAACAGTTCCCTTAGTCCTATCTTCCCCCCCACACACACATGCACACTGTTTTTCTCCAGAGTGATAACATCTGGCTCGCAGACACAGAGCTATGGCTGGCTGCTTCTGGGCCTGGGGGAGGCCTCCATCAGTCAGCCTGGGGGCTGTTGGCTTTAATGAAAAGTTTTATTGCTTCCATAACTCAAGCATCTGATACATGGAGAGGGGGGTTGGATGGGCTTGGGGGTGGTCCAGGAAGGCCCATCCATGGCTATGGGGTTCTCGGTGGGCTGTTTTTGCTGTCTTGACCCCTTAGCCAGGACCTTCAGCTGGGGGGGAGGGGGTAGAGTTTTGCAAAAAAAAAAAATGGGAAAACAAACCCCTGCAAAATTTTCCTTCTTGAGATAAGTCCTGGTCTTGGGCTTTGGTGCCTCCTGCTGGACAAACAACTGGGGGACCAGTGGGCAGTCTAACCCAGCTTTTCCCAGCCTTGGCAGCTTGAAGACGAGGGGACTTCTGCTCCCAGAATTTCCCAGCTGGCAAGGAAAGGGCTGCCGGCAAGCATGGCTGGTTGGGGAATTCTGGGAGTTGAAGTCCCCTTATCTTCAAGCTGCCAAGGTTGATCAACATTCATCTAAGTTGTCTGATCATTCTTCTGCCGTGGTGTCGTCTCTGCTGCCTCTTCTGTGTTTATTCAGCCTCCTGCATCACGGTTCTCCTCCTCCCTTATCATCAACATCATATTATTTTCTCCTCCATCATTTCTTCTTCCCCTCCTCCTCCTCTTAGACCACCAGCTTCCTCCTCCTTGTTCCTGTCTTCTGTTTCTCCTACTCCTCCTCTTTCTTCATCTTCCACCCCTTAAGAAAATAAACACCCTTTTTCCTCCAAAACTAGAGAATCGCACCTGTCCCCCCCATAGAATTTCTGAGATGTGAGTCAGAAAGTCATTATTTGTGACATCAGTCCCTGGTGGGCATCACTCTCACTTTCTCTTTCCCTCCTCTTCCAGTTCCCTGATGAGACCCTCCGAAGCGGGGAGCTGTTAAATATGATTGTTGCTGTCATTGACTCGGCTCAGGTAAGACACACACACACAACACACACCCAAGCAGAATCTTCGTCCCAAACTGGGGAGGGTGAATCCAGTGCAGCCAAGGGAGGAACTTCCTGGCAGAGTTTTTACCGCTGGTGCATTTTTCTTCTTGTGCAGCTCCAGGAACTGGTGTGTCACGTCATGATGGGGAACTTGGTCATGTTTCGGAAAGACTCGGTCCTTAATATTCTGGGTGAGTTGCGGTTGGCCGGAAGAGTGTCGGATTTTTTTTCTTCGAGTGGGCAGCAGTAGCGGTCTCAGCAGGCTGAGGATGCCTCTTTGGACTTCAAGTCCCAGAACTTTTTGGGCCCTCTTTGGCCCCAGGAAGAGCAATTCCTAGCTGGGCCTTGATCCCCCAGAGAGACGGGGTCAGCCCAGGAATGAACAGATGAACGACACCGGGTGTTAGCAATTTGCTTCCTTTCCGGCATATTTTTTTTTCTCCAGTTCAGAGCTTGGAGTGGGAGACCTTTGAGCAGTATTGCACCTGGCAGCTCTTTCTGGCACACAACATCCCCTTGGAAACCATCATCCCCATCCTGCAGCACCTCAAGTACAAAGGTGAGCTGGTTAGGGATGCCTGCCGGTCACAAGACTCTGGCCTAGCAAGGGAGAAAAAGTGGAAGTTTTATTATGCTGGGTTGTTGCTTTGGTTTTTCAAAAACCTTGCATGTACAGGCAGGGCCTGTCATTTAATGACCATTTGATGTTATGATGGACCTCCCCGGAGCTACTTATGACCCATTTTTGGTGTCATGATGGCTGCAAAAACACTTTGTGGCTGTGTGCATTGTCCTGAAGTTACATGATCACGGTTTGCGACAATTTTTGCCCGTTTTCCAGCATGTACTTCTGGTTTCTTGCAAAAAAATGCCCGTTGGGGAAAACGGATGTACTTAACAATCCTGGCGTTCATTTAACGACCACAGCAAAAAAATCACGTGTGATCAGTTGATGCCTCGACTTAACAACCCCAGTTCCAAGCTCAATTACAAGGACCATCTGTATGCATGTAGATAACTAGCGTTTCAAGGATTTCATTCATTCTCTTTCCTGACATGCTGCTTTTCTGTATGCAGATTTTTTAAAATTTCCTTTCAGTCAGCATTCTGAGAAAGCAAAAGAGCCTCTGACTTGGCCTGGATAGGACTGAACCGGGATCAAAAAAATAAACTTGCTTTTCTCTTGCAGAACACCCCGAGGCCCTTTCCTGCTTACTGTTGCAGCTGAGACGGGAAAAGTACGTGTTAAAAATTCTCTGCCTGCTTTTCTTTATTCTGTGACAATCCCTTTGCTAGCAAACAGAGACTTCTTGTAGTTAAGAATGCTCCCCAGGTTAAGTTGGGGGAAGAGGCAGGGTGTAAAAGAAGGGGGCTTCTGTTCCCAAGTTCCCCTTTCCCTTATTATGTTGGGCTCTTGGTGGCTTTGTGGAAACAAACTTCCAGCTTCCTGAAATCAGAGGCAAGAGGAAAAGATAGCTCAGCATCCTTTCTGTTGAAATAGCAGAGGTCGCTAAATCGTTAATCCTGGTGGTAGAGTTAGGGATTATGGGAATGGAAGCCCCACGACTCTGCAGTCATTCTCTGTTGGAGAAGGTGGGTGAATGGTGGGAGAGAGATAACTATGGAGGAAGTTAACAGAAAACAGCTAGGAGATACGGCCAGAGAAGTGTTAGAGACGCGACAGAAGGAGAAAGCAGAGGTGGTGAAAAGCATATCGGCTCCTTTAATGATGAGGTATGGGCAGAGAAGGAAAACCCAGCTAAAAGGAGGAGGGGCTGGTGATTTAAACCTAGGATTATCTTGGATTATTTTTTTCCTCTCTACCCTTCTACCCCCATTTGCTTGTTCCTTGGGTCTGAAAACTATAAATCAAAGCTATAATTTGCTACAGACCAACGGAAGAAATGGTGAAAATGGTGCTGAGCCGGCCGTGTCATCCGGATGACCAATTCACCACCAGCATTCTCCGACACTGGTGCATCAAACACGAGAATCATTTAATAGAGCACATCAAGTCTCTTCTGATCAAGAATAATAGCCTGCCCCGGAAACGCCAAAGGTGAAATTCGGGGCTGGGGGTGGGGGAAGTAGGGCATTGTGGGGAAGGAAGAGAGAGGATGGTGGGTAGAATCTGGCATTTACAATCCTTTTTCCAAACAGCACTATTACTAATAGGCTGGGCTTCTCTGAAAATACAGCTCCCTACTTCTAGTAGTGTAGCATGCAAAGTCTTGAGAAGGCAGTTTTCTGCATGCGAGGATTAAAAAACCCCCAATGGGGAGCCAGGAAAGACCTTTGATAGGAGGGAACAGGAAAGTATGAATCAAATAAATAAGAATAACACCCAACAAGTGGTGAGAATAATTCTTAATGTGATTAGTTATAAAAATAATGTCTCTTCCTCTGCTTTCAGCCTGCGCAGTTCCAGCAGCAAACTCGCCCAGCTAACCCTGGAACAGATCTTGGAACATCTGGATAACTTGCGCCTGAACCTGGCCAACACCAAGCAAAGCTGTAGGTTGAAGCCGGGAGCCATACAGATCTCGGGGGGGGGCGTGTTCTTCAGTCCCATCCTTTGGGGGGCTGTTAATGGCAGGAAGACCCCAGCACCTTCCCTTCCCACGACCTTCATTTTCCTTCTAGTTTTCAGCCAGCCTCCGATCCTCCAGTCTCTACAGCACGTCCAGTGCAGCTGCGACGAAGCCCATAAGATGAAGTGAGTAAACCCTTTTTGGGGCGTTCCGGCCAGAAGCGGTGAGAAATCTGGCAAGGCCTGATCCCACTGCCCCTTTTCCCCCTCCAGGTTCAGCGACCTCTTCTCCCTGGCCGAGGAGTACGAAGACTCTTCCAGCAAGCTGCCCAAGAGCCGCCGGAAGGCCGCCGTCTTGAGCCCCCGCAGCCGCAAGAACGCGGCCCAGCAGCCGGCCAACAACGAGGAGGAGTCGGCCTCCAGCAGTGCATCGGTGAGCCGAGTGCAGCGGGGGACCCCCCAGGAATGCCCCACCCTGCTCGAGGGGTGCAGGGCGGGTCTGGGATGGGATGGGATGGGAGAGAGGGGAG
>JANHZU010005755.1:39972-59391 GCA_032468055.1 Acrochordus granulatus | reverse complement strand
CAGGCAGTGATGGGGCTGGGGATGATGGGACCGGGGCACTCCTGCCCATCCGTGCTGCTGTGCCCTGGAAAGAGGGTTGCTCTCCTCCCTCCGGGCGCGTTTGGATCAGGTTCACCAGTGGGGCCATCCCGTTTCCCAGCTGGGCATTTTTGGGCAGACCTGCCTGGGGGTTTCTTGCCCACAATACAGAAGGGGTGTTTTGGGGATGCTTTTCCTGTTCCCCCAGATTTCCTTCTGGTCTTCTCTCCACGGGTGGAGGACCCCAGCCCAGCTTAGTGTCCCGGTCTCGCCAGTTTCCCTGCAAAAAAGGGAGGGGCGCTTAGTGGAAAGGGAATGTTTCTCCCGCTTTTATCTTCAACTAGCCCAGGAGAAGAAACAGCCAAGTAAACTTAGTTAATGAATGACAAACCAGAAGGAAAACAGCTGCAGCTCACTAATAATTCAACAATGTCTCCATTTTTTGGTTCTCAGGGGTTAAAGGGTGAACCCCCAAAGCAAAAATCTTCAGAAAAAACGTTAATCCTGCTCACTCCTGGGCAGGAAAAGAGACCTCCAAGGGACAATTTCTTTCTTTTTACCCTATAACAGGATTTATAAATATACCTTTTCCCAATCTTGCTTTCATAAAACCCTGAAAAAGACACCCTTCCTTGAGTTTTTGGGCATTTGAGCTTTATTTTTTTCATTTTTAGTTGCACCATTTCCATTCCAGCTTTGTATCAGGAGATACTTTGTGTCTTCCTTCCTCCTATTTTTTTCTCCTCTCATCACAACAACCCTGCAAGGTAGACCAGGCTCAGAGAGAGAGAGAGGCCCAAAGACCCCCAATCTTCCTTCTCCTCGGGTCACTTCATGGCTCCATCTCATTGCCACCTGCCTCTTTGCAGAACTTTTCGAAGCCGTGGATTCAATCCTTCCCACCTTGAAGGAAATGGGCATTGGGGTCTGGGTGATGGGAAAGGGCCCCTATCCGCCGGGCGTGACCAGCCTACAGGATCTCTTGGAGGAAGCTTCAGATGAGCCGGTTCCTTACGACCTCTCCACCCCTCGCAGCCTGATGGATACCTGCCTATACATCTTCACTTCGGGGACCACAGGTGGGGTTAAGAGTTGGCTGTGCTGGGCACTTGGGGGTGGAGGCTGAGGTTTCTGGGCGAGTTGAGGATGGAGGCAGATGTGTGTCAAGGGAAAGAAAGTTTTATGTGTCAAAAAGTTGCACCTTGTTTGGGGTTTTTTTCTACTTTAAGGCACTGTTGTGTACTAATACAATGTAGGAATGATTTTAAAAATATGACACTCCTTCCCTTCCCTCCTCTCCCCTTCCCAGGACTCCCCAAGGCTGCTCGCATCAGCCACTTCAAAACCATCCTGTGCTTAGGATTTTACAAGCTGGTGGGAGCCTCCAGCTCTGACGTCATCTACCTGCCACTGCCCTTGTATCACATGTCAGGAAGTCTTTTGGGCATCCTTGGCACCTTCGGTCTCGGTAGGTTCAGAGGCACTGCTCCCTGTTTGATGTGAAAGGAGTGCCAGAATCCCCTTTCCAAGGAGACCCCATCGGGCAAGGCAGAGTGGCACCTTCCCTCCCTTGTTCCTTCTCTCCTTTGGAATTTGGGGAACACTGCTCTTGATTTTGGAGGCTCCGCTTCCTGGCCACTGATTCACTTCTTCTTTCATGACATCCCCAGGCAGCATCCCTTACCCATTCTGACCATTACAAATACTACTTTGCTGTAGTAAATAGCACTAACATTTTTGGGGGGTTATCTGAACTCAGGTGTGTCCTTTCTGAGGTTAAGGAGGTGAGCCTCCCTGGTTATTGACAGGGAGGAGGGAAAAAGTGACTTTGTAGGCCATGTGGACTAGAACCTTGAAAAAGGGAAAAGGGTTGCCATTTCTTGCCAGGTGGCACCTGTGTGCTGAAGAAGAAGTTCTCAGCCAGCCAGTTTTGGCCTGACTGTCGGGCTCATGGGGTGACCATTTTCCAGTACATTGGGGAGCTTTGCCGTTACCTGGTCAATCAGCCACAGGTAAGTGCAGAAAAAGATGCGTCTGTATATCTCCCTCTTGTGGTCACGCCTGGAATTACACTGCAAATTTTGCAAAGACTCCACTTTTTCCAGAATTCCTTGACGGTGATCCTGATTCACTTTTTCCTCCCCCCTCCCCAAACACACATGCCAGCAAACCGGGCTTCTGTCTGTGGTTTCCTGAGTAACCCCCCAGTCTAAATTTCTGAATAAAAACCAGAAATCCCTCCAAATCCAGCCCCCCCCAAGCCAGGACGACTGCTGCTAACGCTGAGTGACCCCAAATAGCGTTGCCAAACTTCCCAAATGTCACCATTTCTTGCACGCCAAATACTTGGGGGTCCCCTCAACGCTTGCCTTCCCTTCGGACTCACTGTCCGAAACAGCCTGTCGGCTGCCAAACGTTTCAACTTCCAAAGAAGCGGGACGCTGATGCGCCGCTGCGTTTCTTCTCCTTTCCCGCAGAGTCCTGGCGATCGGTAGCATTCCTTGCGCATGGCTGTGGGCAGCGGGATGCGGCCGGACGTCTGGCGCGAGTTCCTCCGCCGCTTTGGAGATGTGCGGGTGGTTGAAACGTACGGCATGACCGAAGGAAACGTCAGCCTCTTCAACTACACTGGCACTGTGGGGGCCGTGGGGCGCGCATCGTGGATTTATAAGGTGGGGATCAAGAAACTCCTTGGATGGGGAAAAACATCGGTGGATTTGAAGTTGAATTGCCATTATCGTATTTCTTTTACTTGGTTTTTATTTGCTTATTCATCGAACTATTTATTTATTAAAGTGTCTTTTATTATTTAAGTCACCCACAGTCACTTGACAGGCAGATGGGCAGCATATAAATTTAATACATAAAATAATTAAATTTCTAACGGTGCCCTACAGCTTTAAAAATCCACAACCCAAGAAAAACCGTCAAATCCCTTATTCCCATCCTCTTTATGGTTTATGCCAGGACAGTGATCCGATTTCCTTGGGGGGGAGCGAAGGCAAACCTGAAGGAGCTTCATAAGGACTTAAAAAGAAGCAATCAGTTGCTGTTGTTTGGCACTGTGCTTTCCAAAGGCAGATTCAAGAGCAAGAAATTGCTGAAGTCACCACAGCTGCAGGTCAGCTTTCCGAAATAAAGGACGGCCCTTTGTTAGAAAGGACACACAGTCCTCGGTCCACCGTCCGTGCCGGAAGTTAAAGTAGCCCGAAAAAGGCACTGCTTGGTAAAAATAAGAGAAGAAAAGTGAAGCGCATCTCGTTCGCAGAGCGTCCCTGGAAGGTTAAAGGCTGAAGAGAAAAATCCCTTTTTTAAAAAAAATTGTCTGAATTGTGTGTTTTTTCCCCTCTCTCTGCAGTGCGTCAGCCCTTTTGAGCTGGTTCGTTTTGACGCGGTCCAAGGCGCTCCGGTAAGAGACAAGGCCGGCCGATGCCAGCGTGTCAATCCAGGTGACGAAGGAGTTTTTTAAGGTGGCATTTTTACACTTCCCTTCCCTTCCACCCTGTGTGCATGCCTGCTTGATGCTTTCCAGTTGGTTACAGGTAGTCCTCGATTTACGACCGGAACTGGGACCAGAATTCCTGTGGCTGAGCAGATTAGCTGTTAAGGGAGTTGCGCCTGATTCTTTTTTGCCGCAGTTAAGCAAATCGCTGCAGTTGTTAAGTGACTCAAGGGTCATTAAATGAATCTGGCTTTCTCCATTAATTTTGCTTGCTGGAAGCCGGCTGGCAAGGTTGCACATGATGATCACGTGATCCCGGGATGCTGCAACCGTCGTAAAAACATGCTGGTTGCCAAGTGCTCGGATTCTGATCACATGATGTGGGGACGCTGTGATGGTTGTAAGCAGAAGGATTGGTTGTGAGTCACTTTGTTTATGCTGTGGTAACTTTGCATGGTCACGAAATGAATGGTTGCAAGTCAAGGACTTCCTGACTTTTTTTCGTTTTTTGTAGGGGAACCAGGACTTCTGATTGCTCCGGTGACATCTCATAGCCCCTTCCTCGGATACGCCGGTCAGCGCGAACTGTCCGAGGCGAAGCTGCTGCGCGGCGTCTTTGCCGACGGAGACATTTATTTTAACTCTGGAGACTTGATGGTGCAAGACGCCGAAGCGTTTGTCAGCTTTTGGGACCGTACGGGAGACACTTACCGGTAGGTTGGCTTTGTTTGCACCAGGTGGGGTCCCGCCTTGACTGTGAGGCTGGGCTGCTCCCGAATGTGAAGGACGGCTGTAAGGGCGAGGACCGGTCGTAAGTCCCTTTTTTCAGGGCTGTTGTCACGTTGGACGGTCGCTACACGAAGGAATGCCGTTCCTAGAATTAAGCCCCTGAAATGAAAATGGGGACAAGACGGGTCAGGCTTCTAACGCTAGGTTCCCTTGCTGGCCAGGGATGATGGGCTTTGTGGTCTAGGCCCTTACGAAAGGTGTGCGTATGGGTGTGTTCTGTTTGCCTTTTCGCTTTCTGCCTTGGCCACACGGGGGCGCCCTTCCCGAGAGCATCGTCCCCAAAGGCTGGCGGCGACCTCGCTGCTCAGCAGGGAGACGTTCCTTGCGCCAGGAAAGGTGGGGCGAGCCTGAAGCCCCCCGGACGGACGGATCGCAGCCTCTTCCGGGGGAACAGGCAAGCCGCGCTCGGCATCGCCGGTCTCGCAGCCCCGCTGCTGCTTCCCTCCCAGCTGTGCAGAAGAGACCCTTCCACAGCTCCCCCTCTCCCCCCGCAGCTGGAAGGGCGAAAACGTCGCCACGACCGAAGTCGGTGAGGTCCTGAACGTGCTGGACGGTTTGCGGGAAGCCACAGTTTACGGCGTGGCCGTCCCAGGTAAGCCAGGGACCCGGCGGAAGAGGAACGCCTCCGCTCCCGACCCCGGGCCGTTCCGCAGTGGTGGTGGTGGTGGGGAGCCGTTGCCGACGCAAAGACGGCTGACCGCACCTGGCCTCTTCCAGGCCACGAAGGCCGCGCAGGGATGGCCACGCTGGTGCTTCGGCCGGGGGAGGACTTCGAGGCCGCCCAAACGTACAGCCACGTGGCTGAGCGGCTTCCGCCGTATGCCTGGCCTCGCTTCCTGCGCATACAGGTGAGGCTCCACCTCGGCTTGGCCTTTTGGTCCCTCTCGGGGTCTCCCGACGGCCCTGCAGGGCAGGCCAGGGAAGACCCAGAAACCCAGGCCTGGCCGCAGCTCAGGGTGACTCCTTTCGCTCAGGATCACCTGGAAATGACCGAGACCTTCAAGCAGAAGCGGTACCGCCTCGTGGCCGAAGGGTTTGACCCCACCCAAATCTCAGACCCCCTCTTCATCCTGGACGTGGCCGCGAAGACCTATGTGCCCCTCACCCTGGACATCTGGAAGAGGATTGCCGCAGGAGAGCTCCGGCTGTGATCCCTGGGCAAAATCCAATTCTGCTGCACCGGATGATCCCGGGCGGTGGGCGCAGTTACGCGCAGAACGCCGCCTTCCCTTGGCCTGGAGCAATAGAGGTAGTCCTTGACGTGCGACCATAACGGAGCCTGGAATTTCCATCCTCAGTCGTGAGGCAGCCACGTGACCAAGCCAGTTTGGTGACTTCTTTGTTCCAATGGCCATTCAGCGACTGGGGTGGTCACTAAGTGAACAGATTGCCCGTGATGATGTTTTCTATCAGGAACCGGAAGGAAATGCCAGTTTCACGAAAGTGTCATAAATGGTGCTCGCATGACCGCAGGATGCTGCAAATGGCTATATTATTATATATATATATCATAAAATATATATTATATATATATATATCAGAACTTCAAATCTAGGCTGTAAGTACCTTTCTGGGAGCCATCATAACTTTGAATGGTCGCTAAGTGACCGGTCGTAAGTCGAGGACACCTGTATTCCTCCCTCAGCCCTCTAGCTCCATTCTCACACGCTGATGGAGCACTTGTTCCCCTTCAAGGCACCCACCTAGCGGTCTTTCTTACAGCCTGGCGCTGGATTCCCTGAGTTTTGCTGCACGGCATTTTAAGCTTTTCAGGTTTAAAGTCCGATTTGTCGGCTCGCGGTCGGTCCCGTTTCGGAGGCTGGGAAACCGAGGCCCAGGCGTGGGGTCACGAGCTGAGGGGGCTGTTCTTGTTTTACGATTTGTGCGTCTGCCACGATTTCGTACTTTGTTCCATCAACGATGTCAGTCTGTGGATGTATATGCAAGAAACGTACGTTCTGACGTACCGCTATCTTCGGTCGCTATGCAAGTGTCAGTCGGGGGACCTGCCCGTGGCCAGCAGCATGCTTGCACCCGGGCGCCTGAGGCAACCCCCTTGCCAAGCCCCTGAAGAAAAGCAGCGAGCGCCTCCCCCACAAAGCGAGCGTTTTCCCTTCTGGGCCAGATGAAGGCACCAGAGCTGCTCGGATGGCGGCGATTCGGGTTTGGTCGCACCAGGCCCATGGCCAGCTGTGCTGTCCGTTTCCGAGTTGGGTTTTTTGTCGATTTGGGTGCCTGGATGGACGAGGGAGAGTAGCAGACTAGCTCTTCTTGTCCTGGGGGGGCTGCCCGGCGATTCTGGGAGTTGCAGTCCGCCCGTTTTCGAAGTTTCTTCAAGGTTGCCAAGCTGAGCTGCCCCGTCCCCCGTCCCCTCTCGGCGTCCCTCCTCCTCGGCCAAACCGGCGGGCCGGGAGGGCAGTCCCTCCGCGCTGCCCGTCACGCGCATCACAGCACGCCGTGCCTCGCTTTGTCATCGCACGAACAGCAGTTGCGCCGGACGCCTTTTCAGAAAGCGCATGGAGGACGTGGTCCCGTATCTATCCCATCGTGCTGGGTTGAGAAGCGGGGGGGGCTTTGAAGGAAGCTGCGGCCGAGAAACGGGGTGCCGGCGGATGCCGAGCGGGCGGCGGTTCTCGTGAGCGCAGCTTATTGATTCAACCTGCCTCATTTTACCTGCAGGCCAAGATGAGGGGGGGGCACTTGCGACCCTCAAAAGCAGGGTTTGGCTCACCGGCACTCATTTTCCTCCGTCTCTCCTCCCTCCTCTTCGCAATGTTGGGGTGCAGGTAAGGCAATGGGGTCTCCTGCCTCCCCCCTTGCCGTCGTCTTCCTAACTGCCTCCTCCCGCCCCCCCGGCCATAAAGAGAGGCCAGGGGCTGGGTGCCCCATTGTGCCCAGATAATGGGGCCGTCGTCTTGTGTAAGTGACAACATGAATGGATCCAGGAAGGCGGAAAAGAAGGGGCAGCTCTCCCACCCTCCCCAACCTGGGTGTCCAGGGGGGCTTCTAAGTGTGGTTAACCGGAGAGGAGCTGAAAGGAGGGCGGCAGGGGGCTAGGGAGACAGGCAAGACGGGAGGGCCCTCCTAATTTGGGGGGCCTCCCAACCCCCCGGGGTTATCCCCAACGCGGGGGCAGAGGGAGGAGCGGCTGCATTCTCGCAACACGCCAGCCCAGCTTGGCAAAAGACCCCCGGCGGAAGTTTGCACGTCACATTTTGAGGCCTGTTTTGCACGTCGCCGCCGCTCTTTGCGCTTTTGCGTCTCTTCGGCCATCGGCAAAGGTGGGTCACTTGCGGGTGAGCCTCACGTTGGTGCTTTATGGGCAAAACGGCCCGGTTAGGACCCTGGAACTGATGGGAGTGCCCAAAAACCTGTTCCTGATGCACATTTTTGGGGGCTCTCCCTCCATCCAGGGTGCTGGGCGAAGACGCTGGGGGAGGAGGCGACTCCCGCCTTTAGCTGAAAAAAATCCCTTTTTGGCCCCGTCTGGCCCTCAACTCTCGTCAAAGACGCTGCCGGAGACCAAAATAACAACACGAAATAAATCCTTGGTGCGACGTCATCACGCGACCCTCGTTACTACGAAATTATTGCCATTACAAAGCAATCGGCGAAGCGCCACACTCCACCCAGCCGGCCCGGCGGCCGGGCTGGTCGGCCTTGAAAAGTTCCCTGCTTTTACTGATGTCCGAAGCAAACGTCGGCTCAGTCGGTCAACAAAATAAACCACGTTTCGCATTTAAACCCGTCTCGAAGCTGGGCAGACCAAGGTCGCTCCCTGCCTTTCCGGGCTCGGCCGGGAAGCTGGAATTCAGTACCCGGGACAGCATTCCAGACAAGCCGCTTCGAATCCTGGCTGAGCTCGGCTGGATGGCGGCGAAATGTCCTTCCTGCGGGGCTGCTCCAGGGCCCTCCGCGTAGGGCTGCCCCCGAAGAGTGACCGCTTTGGAAACGCGCGATTCCAGCCCCGGCCCGGCGCCGTTTCCTTCCCCTTCCAGGTCCTTGGCCTCGTCTTTCCCTTCGCAAAAGGGATCGGCCAGCGGACCGAAGTCAATCCAGGGAGTCTCCCGCCACCGAGACGGGTCAGGCGGTTGAGCCTTCCTTTACGACCGTTTGCTCGCGACGGCCCTTTAGAGTGGACTGTCCCGGTTTCAGTTCGGTTCCCTCCGCCTGGGACCGTTTCTGAAGCTTCTCTGCCCTCTCGGAAGCCAAC
The DNA here is from genome assembly GCA_032468055.1 of Acrochordus granulatus. Lineage (NCBI taxonomy): Eukaryota > Metazoa > Chordata > Lepidosauria > Squamata > Acrochordidae > Acrochordus > Acrochordus granulatus. The sequence goes on along the minus strand of JANHZU010005755.1, from coordinate 50,929 downwards.
AATGAGGAGTCGTCGGAAATACACGGCAGGAAATAAATAAATACTCTACACGCGACACCAGAGAGCCAGGGTGGTCTCCAGGGTGTGGATGACCACTCGGGGCCCGTCTGGGGCAGATTCATCCCAACGCCGCTCCGCCCCAGTCTCGCGTGCGCCCAGCCCAGGCGCCCCGCGCATTCATCCGAAGCGGACTGACAGCCCTCGGGTCACCGCTTCATCACCTCGCCGTGTGATGGCCGGACGAGCTGCGATTCCAACCAGCCGCCTCCTCCCTTAAGTTCATAGTCCTCGTGGAGGTGCGTCAAAGGAAGGAAGCTCAGCTTCGTGGGGGTGGATCAACCCCTCCGAGGGCCGGCTGGCTCTTTGCGGAACCCACAACTCTTCCGAAGGGGAATAACGGCCAGGTGGGAGGCCAGGTGAGTTTCCTTGGGTCTTCCCAGGCAGGGTGACGCGTGCGAAAGACGCCACTTGCGTGTCCCGGCTCTGCAACATTGGGAAAGGAGAACCCGTTGGAGGGAGGGGGGAGAGGGGGAGGGGACAGCTCTTAAACCCGATGCAATTGGGCAGCTTGCCCCATCTGCCTTTCACACCCACGCGCACACACACACACACACACACACACAGCCAATCGTCCCTCCACCCTCCTCCTCACCCCCGACTCCGATTCTATCAATGACTCCAGCGGTCACAGAGGGCAAACAATGGGACTTCTGAGCTGGCCAACTTAGCTTTCCCGCCGCCGCCGGCTTGAGGAGGGTCCCCCAAATTTGAGGGTGGGAGGGGGTCCACCGCGGGGGAGAGACCCCCATTTTTGCAGCTGAGCTGGAAAAAGTTGAGGCCAAAGAAGAATTATTTTCTCCGGGGAAGAAGTCGCCGGCAGGGAAGGGGAAAAAAGGAAGCTCCCTTTTCTTCCCAGGGATTATTAGCCGGGCGGAAGATTGTCAGGAAGTTTGCGGGTCGAAGTCAAGTTGGGCTTGTTGGTTGGCTTGTTTCCTGGTTGCTTTCGGAGGGAAGGAAATTGCCAGTGGTTTTGGGGTGCGTTTGGCCAGCCGTTGGCAGGCGATGCTGCTGTGGAAGTGCTGGATGGTCCTGGGGACGCTTCTGCAAGGATGGAGTAAGTATGTTCATCGTTATTCCTACTACTATACTACTAGTACTATCAGCCAGAATGATTTCCTGCCCCCCCGAAGGTCAAATGCAGAAGACCCGAGAAATTCAATTCGGGCGGAGCGTTTTTGTCCACCAAGACGGCTTGATGGACTCGGGCAGCGATGCGACGCGATGTGCCGCGCCACCGTAACCGCGGTTTTCGGAGGGACCGTTGAGTAGAAGTGAAGGGGGGAACAAACGACTGGGCCGTTTTCAGATGTAATTTCCCTTGGGATGGGTGCAAAAAAATCTTGCTTTCTGGAAGTGTTTGGAACTGCCAGGCTCAACGGCTTCGAAGGAAACCGGCAGGACAAGATCTGAGGGTCAAAGCGCGACACTCGCAGGAGAATTTGGCTGTCCCAAATTGGGGTTTCGGTCAGGATCGTTCCAGGGCACCGCTGGAGTCGAGGGTCGTTCGGGATCTTTCCAGTTGCGCGCCCCAAGAAGTTGGAAAGAAACCCACAACATGATTCGGTGTGTGTTTCAGTGGACAGCCAGGCAACGTTGTGTATTGTTGTAGGTATTTGTGTGTTTTTGCAGGTGTGCATGCCGTGCGTGACTCTGAGCTTTTAGCTTGTTTTTTTGGCTGAAAAGACAGCATTAAGCTTGTTAGTTGTGTTCTGGAGGCCATATGTTTGCAACCCTGGTTTGCAAACGACACAAGGAATCAAGGCTATAATTGTGGTTTGCAGATTATTCAAGGAACCAAGGTTTGTTAAATTGTGGTTTAATGACCCGGGAAGTCCTACGGAGGAGGGAAATGTTTAAAGAAAAACATTGACGGCCACCCATGAAGCATAACAGATTTTAAATTCGCCTTGTTCTCTTGCCTGCGTGTTATTTCCCCCCCCAGCAGCCAGGATGCTTCCTCGATGGGCAGAAGTTAAATTAAGCAAAAATAAAGCTGGCGATAAAATCCCAGGGTGTGAAAATCCCTCTCTCCAGTTCTTGCACCCCCTGAAATGGGAATTAAACTATAATTATAATTTGAATTATAAATTTACATTTATAATCCGAATTTCAGCTGTTTGTGGTCACCTCAGATGGGTGGTTAAGGAAGGCTGCAAATACATTCGCACAGCCAAAGAGAGACCCCTCATCCCCCGAGGAAGCGCTTTTCCGACAAGCCTGCTTGGGTATTTGCACTTGGAAGCAGAGCAGAAGATGCTCAAAATCTCCCCTCCCCTCCCCTCCCCTCCCAGGAGCTGAGATGTGTTTGCTCCGGAAAAGTTTCCGCGAAAACTGGCTTGCTGAAGGGACATCCCAGCCTGACAGGAGGAGAGCTCTGGTTGCCAGCCGACCTACCAAGGATTAGCGGTGGCCGCATGGCACCAGACTGAGTTTAAGTCAGAGCTCACCTTTCTGTGTTGCGCAAGCCACAATCATTGGGTGAAGCCAGTATCGAGCAAAGCTGCGTTGGTTGGGCGGCAACGCGGTGTTTTGGGGGTGGTAAGGATGCGGAAAAAGCGGTGGTGGGGAACCAGGGTTGAGGGAGCCGCTCAAGAGTTGCCCTGGTCCGGCTCTGGTTGGAGAATCTCGTTGGGCAGCGAGGGGGGCCCAGGGGAGGGCCAACGAGGCACCCCGGCCCGGGTCGAAAGGGGGCGTCCGTCGGACCAGGGAACCCTCTCAGGGCGGCTCCCGCCCGGGAAGAACCGTGGAGCACCTGATGGGCGTGCCAGGAAGCGAACTTCACTGCTGGCCCAACCCCGCCCCTGACCGAGACTGGTGCAGGCGGAGGGGCCCCTGGGCCCTGCGCGCAAATCCTCCTCTGCAGTGGAGGACCCCGACTCGCAAGGCTTTGGGGACATGTCGGGTTTGGGGAGAGCAGCCGGAGGGGCCATGAGCGACTGAACCTGGGGCCAAGTACAAAGGCGGCCCAAGGAGGGGCGTGGAGGGCAGGGGGATCTGGGGTCCCGGGGTCCCGTGCCGGCCCCAGCACAGGAACGGAGCCGCGACGGACGGACGGACGGACGGAAGGACGCACGGACGGCTGCAGGCGAAGGTGCTGCGCGGGAGCCGAGCGCTTGAGTGACGGGCGAGGCATGGGAACCTCACCCCGAGCGCGTCACGTGGCCGGGCAGATGGGCCGAGGGCGGGCAGCTCCATTGTGGCGCGGAGGAAACGAGCAGGGCCGCCCTCGCACCTCCTGACCCCGGCATTGTCCGCCCGCCCGCAGCAGGGCCCCCTGGCCCGCCCTCCAGCGGCTGACCGGGCCGAGACGCAGCATCCATCAAGACGTCCAGGGGGGCAATCCGGGCTGCCCGCCCCCCGCTCGGGCATTGTCCCGCCAGGGTTCCACTTGGGGGCGGGTGGCCCGCGGCTCTGGAGGCGGCAGGCGAGCCCCTCCGAAGGGGATCAAGGGGCTTTTGTCCCTCCCCCGCCCAAGCGCCTCCGTCTGTTTGGGAGGTCAGGAGCCGGCAGGCCCGCTGGAGGAGCCCCGTCTCCCTTCTCCGGGCCAGGGGAGGGAGGGCGCGTCCTCACGTGGCGCCCGCTGCTCCCCTCCAGCCGGAGCCTCCGGGAGCCCCGCCGGATGCCCTCAAGGCGGCGCTCCGGGCCAGGCCGCGCCGCTCCTGACGCCTCCGACGCGGCTCCTCAGCCTCACCAGGAGCACCTGGGCGGCTCCCACGTGGAGCCGGCCTCGCCGCGAGGGGGGCTTCGACGGAGCGCCTCCCCGGCTCCGCTGGCCTGGTGAGGGGGCCCCCGAGTGCCGTGCCCGAGGAACCCCCGGAAAGTCGACCTGGTCTGGCTCCGGGCCGGAGAGGGGGCCCTCCGAGCGCCCCCTCTTCCCCCGGGGCCGCGAGGCGACTGCGACCTCTGGGCTGCCGCTTGTTCGCGCAGCACCAGACCCGGCTGGGCTCGGCCTGATGTGGGTCAGGTGCGGCTTCGGTGCTCACGGCATGCAGGACGGAAGGCGGCACAGAAGCGTCCCGCGTGGACAGACTCCCAGCTCCGGCCGAGCCGACTTCCGCTCGGCCGGCGTTGGAGCAGCCGCCCTGACTGCCTTCTCCCGCTCCGCAGGCCCGGCCCGCCCGTCGGAGCTGGCGTTTGTCCTGGAGCCGAGCGACGTGGTCGCTGTCCGGGGCCGGCCACTGATTCTCCACTGCCAAGTGGAAGGCGAGGCGCCCATTGGCATCGCGTGGTACCGCGACGGAGTGGCCCTCTCCAACGACAGCCGCACCGCCCTCCTGGCCAACGGCTCCTTGTGCCTGGGGAGCCCCCGCGAAGACGCTTCCAGCCCCAGCGCCGGGGAGTACAGCTGCACCGCCCAGAACTGCGACGGCTTGCTGGTCAGCCGCAAGGCCCGCATCCAGATTGCCGGTCAGTGCAGAGATGGTTCTCCGCCCTCGTGTGTCGGACATGAGGGCCCATGGAAAAGTTGAAGGGAGGAGGGAGAGAAAGGGGGAAGGAAGGGAGGCAGGAAGGGTGGGAGGGAGGAAGGCAGGAAAGAAGGGAGGGAGGGAGGCAGGAAGGAAGGAAGGAAAGGAGGGAGGGAGGAAGGAAGGCTTGGAGTTGAAGTCCACACTTCTGAAAGCCGCCAAGGTGGGCAAACCTGATTTAGACGCTTAGAGCTGAACCATCTTGAACCGACCTAAACCACAGGTGGGCTTGAGGGTTTCTCAGGCGCACACTCGGAAAACCATGCGAGCACACACACCTCGGCTGCAACGTTCGACCATGCTGCAAGGGCGGCTCCGGCTAGGCCAGTTTACAGTAGTCCAGCATCGGTGGCTGTTGACAAGATGACGCCCAGGTCAAGAAGCTTCCTCCGCTCAAAGGTTCACAGTCCGTGTGTGTCATTTCTCCCCAAGCTTTATCCAGGTTCCACGTGCACCCGGAATCAATGTCAGTCGAAGAGGGCGGCGTCGCTCGGTTCCAGTGCTTCGTCCAGGGCGTCCCAGAAGCCACCATCACATGGGAACACAACCGGACAGCGCTGCTGACCGATGATCACCGGTGCGTGAGCTTCAGGGGGCCGAGGTGGCGGCGATGGCGCGCCTGGGAAAAGGGGCACGCAAGAAAAGACCCTCGGGAAAAAAGACCTCCTTTCTCCGGCAGTCAGGGTGGCAAAGACCACTCCAGCGCTTGCTCCCGCGGATGGGTGGCGCCCCAAAATAAATCAGCAAACATGGGCAACCCACCATGAGGCTGATGCAAGCACTGGGTTTGGACAGCTGGTTGCACCGGATCAGTCCTTGGGCTGCGCCGAGTTCATTTTTAGGATTTTCCCACCGGAAGCCAGAAGCCGGAGTTTCTGATGACGTGCGCGGTGCCGGTCCTGCCCAGGGTGAATTTACTTTCCAGACTTTTGGGATTTAGTACAGTCACGGAACAACCCGGTTAAGGAAGTGGCTTGGACACAGCCAAGTTATTCTGAAGAACCCCGTTTTCTTTCGAGCGCGTCGGGTGGATTTTAATCCGAAGGTTGCTCCATCTTGGAGCAAAAGCGAAGAACGTAAAAAGAAAGAGAAGAATTTCACGGGAACGGAATGAGGGAGGGGGGAAAAACCACAGTCCAAGTGCAGCGTATCTGTTACGGCAAGGACACCGAGGCCTTATTTTTTTTTAAATCCCGGATATTTAAGGGGACCGGCTGGAAAGGGTTTGGGGGGCGCGAGACACCCCTCTCCAGCAGGACAGCATTTTCAGCTCCATTTGAGTTGCCACCCGGACATGAGAAGCTCCTGCTACAAACCCTTTTGCAAGAGAGTCGCTTTGCAGGGTGAGACGGGCGGCATACAAATTTAATCAATCAATCAATAGAAATGAAATACATCTCCTCCCCCTGCAGATCGGGGTACATATCTTGCAATTTTTCCTTTCTCTTTCCTTGCTTCCTTCAGATTTACGCTTCTCCCCATGGGCATTCTACAGATCACCGGCGTGAGACGCTCTGACGTGGGCACCTACCGTTGCGTGGCGAGGAACATTGCCAACACTCGCTACAGCCAGGAGGCCACCCTGAGCATCAGTGGTGAGTAGGGGGTGGTGGGAGTCACATAGCTGGTGTGAGCTGCTGAATGGGTGGCTCTTGTGGAAAGGAGCGGGGAAGGGCGGGTCGTATTTCTGGGGAATATCGAGTGAGAAGAACGATTGTCCTGTGGTCACAAAGATCCTCTCGTTTTCTCGTCAACGGGGAGGGAAGAGGTTCTGCACCCCTCATCCCAAAAGAAGGTGCACGGGTCTCAACCGCCTCACTCCTCTCTTTCTTCAGTGTCTGTGCCCAAGGTCTTTAAAGAGCCGGTCATCTTGTCAGGACCGCAGAATCTGACCATTACGGTACATCAAACGGCTATCCTTGAATGTATCGCTACGGGGAATCCGCGCCCTATCGTGTCCTGGAGTCGTCTGGGTGAGCGGGAATGCTGAAGAAGACCACCATGGGCTGGGGAAGGAAAGGACGATGGGGCAGGGATTGATTTCCCGAGAAGGTCAGGAGAGTGCTCACGGGAAGTGGCCGAGCACAGGAAGACACCTCTTGCTACTACACTAACCAGGTCGCCTTCTTCCCCGTAGACGGGCGTTCCATCGGTGTGGAAGGGATCCAGGTGCTCGGAACTGGCAACCTCATGATCTCAGATGTATCGGTGAAGCATGCTGGGGTTTATGTGTGTGCTGCCAACCGCCCCGGCACTCGCGTGCGCCGCACAGCACAAGGTATCCTGATGGTGCAAGGTGAGTGTGGGTGTAGGAAGACTTCCAGGTTGACTCCCCGGGGCGGATGTTTGTCCCGTTCAGCTAGTGGACAACACCAGAACTTGGGGGCAGTCCTCAGAACTAGGTCATAGCACCTTTTGGGGGTCCGTGGTGTCTTGCTAAGCAACTGGTCAAAAATCGAGGACTATCTGTATTGTGGAATAAAAACTCTTCTAGTCGTAGGCGTGATTTGGTTCCAAGACTGTGGCTCTTGAACAGACATCCTGACAGAAGGTCCTCTAAACTGAAGTTTTTACTCCCACCCTGGAGATGTGGGGTTCCCGGGAACACGATAATTTCCTCCTGTCCTCCTCCTCGCCTTTTCTTCTCACCACCCTCATTCAAGCATTCGTGACAAGCGGGTCCCAACTGGCCACTTCCCCACCCGCCCTCCGGCAGCCATCGATTTGGGGCCGCTGTTCAGATAGAGAGATGGCAGAGGGGTCGATGCCGTGACCCGCAGTCCTGGGGACAAAGGAGCGTGGATGATGGATGCTGAGAAGAATTCTTCTGCGGTGGACAGGGAGATGGGTTCTCCCCATGGATCTCAGGGCGGGGCTCTCAAATTTGGGGGCAGGGGCAGAATTCGGAAGCTGATCGCTTCTGAAAAAGAAGGGGATGGAATTTGGGAGCCGGGATGGAGGGTGAGCCCATCTGTTCCCCAGGGAAGATCCCCCTCGCTCCCGAGGTCAGCTGTACGGCGAGTGAGCCGCGCGATCGAGCCCGACAGACACCCACAAATTTGCATTCCGGCTGAGAACGGCACACTTGACTTTCTGAAAGGGCCAGAAGGTCAGCTCTCTCCCAGCCCTCCAGCCCAGACGCCCCTGGAGGGGGTGGAGGGCAACTGGGGAACTTCTGGAGGTGGCGTGAACTCCAACACCTGATTATGATCTGGGGGTCCCTTTCTCCACTTGGAAAATCCGGGCATCCTAAAACCACCCAGTGCCTAAAATTAGCCAAGATAAGAGGAACCGCGGATTTCGCCGACCCAAGAGTCCTCTCGGGTGACCCCGGCACCTTTCCCCTAGCTTGTGGGGGGAGAGTTGAAGGGGGACGTCGGTTCTCCAGAGCAAGGACCCCCAGAGGCCAGTAAGCCCCCCACTTTTTTCTGATCTCTGCAAGTCAAGCAGAGCCGGTGTGTGCTTTGGGCTCCGAGTGGGGAGAATGGTGGGGTGACAGAGGTGCAGATTCCAGGCAAGGCTCGTGGGGGGGCTTGGGGGTTGCAAGAGAAGAGGAAGGGGAAGGAACAGGTCACCCCTCCCCTCTCATTTCCATGCCTGCAAAGCTATTTTCTGGCAAGGGGCTGTCTCTGTCGCTCTTCCCAAGCAAAGAGGGAAAGGGGGGTCCGCCTTTGTTTGGGGCCGAGCCTGGGGCTTTGTGGGGCGGGGGTGGAATCTCACTGCTCTTTTCCCAGCCCTTGCGGTGAGCGAACGAGACGCGGGGCAGGGTGGGAGCGCAAAGCTCCTTTTTTCGGAGAGGGCCAGGCGTGTCCAAGAGACATCCGCCTCTCAGCTCTCCCACACTGGCCCAAGCCATGGGGCGCAGCCCCACACCGGTGAGACGTCGCTGCCTCTGCTCGCATCCAGAGGAGAAACATCCCCCCCCAGCAATGCAGTCAGCCCATTAGGAGGGGGTCTTCTCCCTCTGCGGAGAGGAAAACGCACCGACAGACAGCGAGACACCCCCCGTATTCAGTACAGTATTTCAGAACTGTAACCCCGAGTTTGCAACGTCGGTTCTGGAACGATGCAGAGATGCTGGCCATCTTTCACTCTGGTGGGCGGTCGCATCTTGTGAGCCGGGGCACCCTCCTTCTCCATCCATCCCCACAATGCAGAAACTCCAACTTCAAGTGGGAACCCTGTGGTTTGTTTGATTAAACCGAGGTAGAACCTCCACCAAAAGGAGCAGTCTAGCCTGGAGCACCTGTTGAGGCATTCAGTTCACTCCCGACCCTGCCTGGGATAGCCATTAGTGACTGCGCATGTCTAGAGGCAGGGCTGGCGGTGGCGGAACATCCCTTAGGTTTGTTTGGAGTCGCTCTGTGCAGAGGACTAGAAACTTGAATGCTAAAAACAGACAATGCAGTGATGGGCTTTACTGGTTCTTTGCACGATGTCTTTGCTTACGATCTCTGACTCTGTCTTCCTCAGCACCACCGGAGTTTGTGCAATGGCCTCAGTCCCTCTCCAAAGCGCCGGGCACGAGTGCCATCTTTACCTGCGTGGCACAGGGGGTGCCCGAACCTCACCTGATCTGGCTGAAGAATGGAAAAGTCCTGGCCCCCGGTGACAACATCAAGCTCACCCACAACAACAGGTCAAACCTCCCTCCACCGGGGCTGAAAGAGTTGAACCCCGAAGTTTACGGAGTCCTGTGCGAAGCGGTGGCATTCCCATCAGATCACAGTTAGCGAGGAAAGAAGGGAAGGCCAGAGGAGGAAAGGAAAGCTTACAGTTCAGCACATGAGCTCAGAAAGGGGTCCAGAGAAGGTTTTGTTATTTATTGACTCCATTTATATTTACTATCGAGCGACTCTGGGCGGCTCACAACACCCTTCTGGGTGAGGTTTGACCTGTGGAACTCACCGCCACTAGATCTGCTCACTCAGGGAGCTGAGAAACGGCGGTTGAGTGAGCTTACGGCAGTCTTCACCCTCCTCCATCTGAGCTCTCCTCATCCTCCCCCAGCACCCTGATGATACAGGCCATCACATCTGCCGACGAGGCCATCTACCAGTGCATCGCGGAGAACAGTGCGGGCACCAGCCAAGCAAGCGCCCGGCTGGCTGTGGCCCTGTCCAAGGAGCCGCCCAGTTCTCCGGAAGGTTTGCAAGCCACGGCTCTCTCCACCACCTCCATCCGGGTCTCCTGGTTGGAGCCTTCCCGGGAGGTCACCGAAGCCATAATTGGCTACGTGCTTCACATCCGCAAGGCGGGAGGTGAGCCAGAGCTTGGGGTCCTTTCCGCCCTTTCCCACTCCTTTTTGGGGTTCCCAAACTCCTGGGGTGCCTCACCCCATGAGTCACCCCTCAGCTTCTCCTCTTGGCTTCCCCCACAGAGTCTGACAGCCGAGAGCTGCAGGAGGCGGTCAGCAAAAGCACCTTCCAGCACGTTTTCACCAACCTTGAACCCTCAACCACCTATTCGATCTACTTGAAGGCTTATTCCCCCCTGGGGGCCAGCCGGGACTCCCAGCCCACCCTGGCCACCACCCTGGGCAGCAGTAAGTCTCACCAACAGAAGAGGCTATTTTGAGCTCAGGATTGGGTGCTCTCTGAGCTTGGTTGTTTTCTTGCAGACGTTTCACCACCTGGCTAGGTAACATCATCAGTGCGAGGGAGTGTGGGGTTCGCTGCCTGTTTGTATACAATAACCTGCCCGGCCCGTGCTGCTGGGGGTGGTAGGCTAAAAGTAAGAAGAAACAAAAAGGGCAGAATGCGTCCCCTCCAGCAGCCTGCACCGAGATAAGCAGGGACCAACCCCAGACGAACAACCAACACCCCAATCAAGGAAGCGCCAAGGGGAAAGCCGCACCCCCAGCGACAGCGAAAGGGCAGGGCAACAAACAGCACATCGCCCGTCGTGCGTCGGGTCTGGGCAGGGGCGTCACTCTTGGTCTTGTCCTGTTTAGTCCCAGCCGCCTTGGGTTTCTTCACCAAGGTGCTGAACGCCAGCACCGTCCGGGTGTTTTGGGAGTTGCCGTCGAAGCCCGGCGGGATCGAGGGATTCAAACTTCACCTCCGGAAGCTGCCCAGCGCCCACTACGAGGGGCCTCAGATCCTGCCTGGCACGGCCAACGCCTTCATCTACGGCAACTTGGGTGAGTTCTCTGCCCTTCCAGGAGGGGACAGAGCAGGTCTTGGGAATGGCGCCTGGTTGGCCCCGGGGTCCAGGGCGCGTGGCTCCCTCCCGGAGATTCCGCAAACGCCATCTCTGCCGGGTCAGCGGCCCCTTGGTTGAATCCTCCATTCCTTAAAGAAAGAATTAGATGTGGTTTCCAGGGAAAAGTGAGCAATCCGTTTGTCTGTCTGCCTATGCGTCTATTATCTACCATCCATCTGTCTGTCTGTCTATCTCCATCCATCCATCCAACCCACCCATCCATCCAC
>JANHZU010005755.1:0-22752 GCA_032468055.1 Acrochordus granulatus | reverse complement strand
TCACTGCTAATTTAAGAAGGGGGAGGGAGGGGACAAGAAGGTTGGGAAAGAAAAGTCAAGTTACATGGTTTTTCTGGACCAGGATACAAGAAGCTATTGGAAGGAAGTTCCCTGTTAAATAGCCTGACACACAAAGGAAAGGTATCAAGAGCAGGAACATGATTACGTGGTATCAAATGACCACACAGATTTTCTCTAAAGAGATCTGTCCTTAGCATGGTTCTTCAAGACCTTCCAATGGTGCCCTCATCACCACTGTAACCAACTATCCATTGACCTCATTGTTGGCTGTTCTATCCTTTGCTTTCCTTCCTTCCTTCCATCCATCCATCCCACCCATCCATCCGTCCGTCCATCTCATTCTCAGAGTGAGACCTTTCCCAATGTCAGAGCTTTCTTTTGAAAGCTGGATCTTGACCCAAAGTGTCCATGATATGATCATTTGATTCTGATCATTTGTGCCTTGGGTGAGAACTTTAAAACAATTTGGTCTAGGATCCCCATTTGTTTCATTTTCTTTGGCCATCTCTGATATTCTCACATGTCTTCTCCAACGCTAACATTCAAAGGTGCCGATCATCTTTCTCTCGTTTATTCTAGGACATTAGAGGGATTTTGGCTAAACTGGGAAGGCCACCAAACATGCATCTTGGCCTCAGAAATATGCCCCCAATTTTCCAAGGTCTAGCCCCATTTACAACCTCACCCATCTTGCCTAGGGTGGCATTTTCACCTTTATTGGGGGGCGTTAAGTGAATTGAGTAGAAAGCTGCCTTTGGTACAATAAAGGTGGTCTTGCAAAGTTGCTTAGCCTTTCACTGTTGTCAGGTTGTTATAGCTTTCCTGAGCTTTTCTGCCTCATCTTTGCTTTGATCCTGGCCGGGATGTTCAATTACATAAGGCCACGTGAACAGCCGGAATGTCTGCCTACCCATCAAACAGCCTACGAGTCACCAAAGGATATTTCTCTCGTGGGGTGTTTGTGTGTGCGTGTGTTGCAAAATAACCCACCAGGACTGTGACTCAGTGGTGGAGCACTTGGTCTGCCCTAGCAAAGTCCTGGATTCCACATATGGTCCTTTGAATTTTAACAGTGCAGAAATTCTAAATTCAGAAATTCATTCAGCAAGTTAGTCTTAAGAGAGAAGATGCCGAAGTTAACGTCTCTTTGTGGTTAGCACCTGTATCATCCCAATTCTGAAAAAATGATAACTTAGGTTATTTTAAATTTTTCTCACCTGGGAATTCCCAAGATATTCTAGACTTGGGAAAGAAAAATCAAAATGACTTCCCATGAGTATGCAGATTAACAAGACATAATCCCCTGGTCACTGAAAAAGAGGAGTAGGGGAATCACGAACTGATATCAGACTAGGGCCAGGCCAACCCTGGCTTCTGTGGTCTGTAATTTTAGCAGCTCAAAGTAGACAACTGGTCACCTATGATGAATCAGAATCATCTAGAGGTGATTGGAAGGAACATATTAAAATAATGCTTTGCTCCCCCCAATTATGGATTTGTTTGCAAAGGTACCACGTACACCTGGAAAAAGGAAATTAACTGGCGTACATATCTACAGTTCTGGAGAATTGAATAACTTGCATTTTTATGGTCCTGTTTTGGTTGGTGCTAAAGAATATATTCTCTAACTAAGAAAAAAAGCCGTAAGACTTGGCTCATGTCTCTTGGAGGCTGAGATTTCTTGCCAAAAAGTGGGGTCAAGGGCTATTCCTTCATTAACAGGTCTTTGGCTTGTCAACTGGCTCAAATTATGTCATCCAAGGACAACATTTCTAAGAGACCAATTAGCTGGGCATTTTGAAGAGTGCGGCCCAGCTAACCAAGTTCTGATTCAACAGTAAACAAGAACAGAGGGGAAAAAACAGGTCCTACTAAAGGGCTGATGGATAAGAGGCAGCTTCTTGGCCAAATCCTCCCAAAAAATGAACCAAAAGAAGGCCTGGCATCAGAATGCTAACAGATACCTGAATTCCATGCTCAGTTTGGCCAGGTGTGCTCCTCCAGAGGAAGTGTCGACAGAGACAAAACCAAATTGAGATCTGGAAGGAAACCAATGGACACCAGAGACGGACGCCCTTTCCCGTCGCTTGGAGACGGATGATGTAGCCCGGTGGTAACCAAGCACTGCTGGGTGCATTATGACATCACACAGAGGGGAGGCCCACTGGCCACCGGATTGTTTTGTGGGCAACTGGTCCCTGATTTATAACCATTGGAACCGAGGGAGGAAAATGGCCTTGTTCTCATAACCCTCTCAACCTTGGATGGTTCTATTCCTTAGGAATGAGATGACCATCAGAGAAGGCCGATAAATGGTTCAGCCTATGTCAGGAAGAGGTGGGGGGAACGGGTTGCAATATTTAACTTCACAAATGGAGAGATCCTCCCCTCTCCTGAAGGAATTATAGTTGCCCAGGAAGCTTGGTTGAACCCAGAGATCTTCGGTTCATCCCCTCATACAAGCTCTTCTGTCCTTCACATGCACCTCCATGAGTAATGTATGTGATGAAGACCTTGAGAGATGGGGTGAAGAAAGGCAGCCTAAGAATGGTCAGAGAAAAGAGGGCATAACCCACAGCTGCATAATAGCTGGAGAAAAAGGCTCAGAAGTGACCCTCCCTTGCTTTTCAGAGTGTAACGGAGATGGAGGGAGATTTGTATTTTCAGACTTGCAGGATTCTGTTGATGTAGCTCTACAAGAAAGCAGATTTAGCTCATCTGGTCATGGTTCCTACCTGGTCTACTTGAGAAGGTTGACAATGCAAGACTACACAAGGTGGAAAAGCCAGACAACCCTCTTTGATGAGGACCATGAGGTCCAACCTGTTTTCCAATTTTGCTCTGAGCTCTTCCCATCCAGCTCTTCACCATTTTCTCAACTCTGCCCCCTCCTCACCCTAAGGCACCCCATCTGCCTGTCTGGTAACAACTCATAAGCTCCATGGCATCTTGCAGCTGAGCTGAAAGCATCTTCTGTTCAAGGTCAAGAGAAGAGAGGATGACCAACCAGCAGAGGCGGTGGGGCAGATGGTAAGTAGACAGCCTGGATTGTCACCAGCAAACAGAGCAAGATCCAAAGTAGTTCTGCCTTGGAGATGCTCTTCACCCGCCTACAGCTGACAACTTGTCCCTTTGCCACCCGAATGCACGAGTAAGGAATTCACAGCTGATGCCAAGGACCCTGCTAAACCTTGGTCTGATTGGCACCTATTCCACCCCCTACATTGTGGTCTAATAGCACGAGTTCTCTAGGCATCCACGGCTGAAAGTGGCACGTGTTATGGACCATCCACCCTTCTCTCCTCACCATCCTACCTACTGGACCAGCATTCAGGAGAAGGTTAAAAGCTGGAGGAAATGGAATCCTTCCAAAAAACATATCAGGCAGAAGAACAGATGCTTTCATAAAGAAGTTATCTAAGGGAGAACTAAGACATGATGCTGTTCAATAAAATCATCCTTGTAAACTATGGATCATTCTATCATTTGGTAGTGCAGGGAGGGAACCTGGCTATGTTCATGGCATTTTCTAGAATCAGGTAAAATCTGCAGGAAGCATGGATCAAGCAGTACGTTCGTTTCTTTTCTCTCTTTTAATGAGATAGAGGCATTTCAGCTTTACTTCGCTTCCTCTAGCTTTGCTTAAATAAAGCCAATTTAATTAATTTTAATACATTAACATAATTCTATTACAGGAGGTCAGAAAAGGGCTTCATCCAAGGAAATTTCACATGTGCTGTCACTTTAGGGGAGACAGTCATGCTGATGATTAAGAAATGTGGGAAAAATGTTCAGGGAATACGTGACTTGAATTGAAATAACATGCAATCCATGAGATTTCTTTTCCCCAGGTTTACTTCTACACATAATATGACTAAGACCTAATAAATGGGTTTCTTCCCCTCAAATCAGTGTTTTGTAATCTTAACAACTTTAAGAAATGTGGACTTCAACTCCCAGAATTCCCCAGCTGTCATACCGGCTAGGGAATTTTGGAAGTTGAAGCCCACACATCTTAAAAAGTTGCTAAGTTGAGAAGTACTCCCTTAAGTACGCATCTTCCATCTAACTTCAGTCTTAACCCAGCCCAGGTGCTTTTCACTGACAAGAGGTTGTTTTGTTCTGAGCCCTGGTCCAGGGCAGGATCCTTAGGCATTCTGGGAGAAGAGTACTTTTCAAAACGGAACCCCAAACCAGGACCTGATTCCTGGTTTTCAATCACACAATTTTTAAGGCCAAATAGCGTTATTTACTTGCGGAATATCTATCAACATAAAAATGAAGGTGAATGCAATGATGGCCAAAAATGATCTTCTCATGGATCTAGGCACTCAACTTTCATCATCAAAAGTCTTCCAAATGATGCAAATTAATATGCACCATGCCTCCAGATCAGCCATATGGATGAAAAAGAAATAACAGGATCCGTACCTTCGTCTTGCGCTCATATCCACTGGCTCATCATTGATATTTTCCTTGCCAGACCTCCCAGAAGACCGGCCATCTGTGTGGGGTCTCAAGTTTCCGTTCAGCTTTTCCTCGTAGACTTTCAGGCCATCCTGCTTAACGGGCAGCTCATGGGGCACCTCAATGCCTGCCAGATCTTTCCTCTTGAGCAATGCCAACATCTTGAGGCGCTCCATGGCCTCATGACCTTCCATCTTCAGCCTCTTGGCCAAGACATCATCCCGCTCTTCGGCTTGGTCCAGAGTCCGCTTCAAGCGGTTGAGGCGCAGAGCATCCTCGGTCATGCGGTCCATCCTGCCGGGAGAAAGGAGAAGTGAAGAATGAGAAACCACTACTCGATAATGTTACCAAGTCTGGTAACGAAACAGCTCAAGAAGAAAAGCCAGGTAAGAAAACACAAAGCCCTATACTTCAACCTGGAATTGTTTATCATCCATTATCCAAACCATGCATTGGGTACCTTCTCTTAATGTTGGTGGTTGTCAGTAGTGACCAGTGTCTACTGTCCTAGGCATCCAGGTCATTCCTTTCAGGTCATTCTCCTACAACACATTTTAGAATGACTGATCAACAGTATCCATAACCTGCTCTTTCCCCAACTTAAAAACAATTAGCAATATTTAACCCCCTAAGCATAAAGGCCACCTTATTTCAAGTTGATTCTTGAGGGATCTCTCTTGACTGGAGGGGACTTCTTAGAGCAGTTGTTCTCAACTTCAGCAAAATTAAGATGTGTGGACTTCAAGTCCCAGAATTCTTTCTGGTTGGGGAACTCTGGGAGTTGAAGTCCACATATCTTCAAGTTGCTAGGGTTGAGAAATGCTGATACAGCTTCCTAAAATGTCTTGTGGACCATCAGCCCCATGCTTAAGTATTTTCTTCTTCTGAATCTCATCCTTTGTGGAGTAGGTCCCAGCTGACCAAGGGGAGACCTGTTTCCTAATAAGTCCCACCTTGAAAGCAACTGTGACTCACCCTAAGTGAATGGCTACTGACCAACCTTATTCCTGGGTGTAAGAAGGAACAACAAACATCTTTTTTGATGGGGGGAAGGTTCGGTTCCTTCCACAAAATACAATTATAAAGATATTTCTGGTGGATGGGTAGGTATGGTGAACATGGAAGCCCATGAATCTGTCTAGTGTTTTAGCAAAAATCTCAGAGAAGAGATATGGAGATGAGTTGAGGAGCTGAGAGTGTAATGATAATGAGACAACCAAAAGGAAGTTATGACTTGGTTTGCCTCAAATGGAAATGCACCCAGCATTCCTCTAAGAGCTGCGAGAAAAACAGGATTCTCATATTCTTGATAACTGGGCTGTTCTACCAAGTTGCTGTCTCAGCCCTCAAGACAGCTTTTTAATATGGTCTTGAAGGTAAACCTTCCCCAAATCTGGAAAAGGCTTGGGGTGGGAAAGCATTTTGGAAGTCAGGCATGCTGAGACATGCTCAGGAGGAGATGTGGAAAATTGTATGCATGCCTTTTGTTTAAGCATACACACATTCTTAGGAACCAGGATTCACCAGAGGCTCACTATTTTGTCCAGTAATCCCTTCAGTCAATTTCAGCATAGGTATTTCTTACTACTTTTTTTTTAAAAGAAGCTTAAAATAAATTGCAGATTCTAAAAGTCAGCCTGATTAAAACCAAACAGCACCTTCCATTTTTTTCCTGATTTTTTTTAAATCCCAGGCTAGAAAACAGCTAGATCATCTTTTCTTTTCCAAATCTACCAGTCAAAATTCAATTCATCACTATGAATTAGAACTTGTCAATGTTATTGATTAAATCTAGCAATTAAATGTAGATGATTGACCACTACAACCAAAATGGGTATCAGTATAGATTTGGTTATTGTTGGACAACAAATTCCAACCCAAAACCGACTTGGGAACATACCCTGGTCAACTACTAGAGGGTAATTCTCAAGTAACTGGGATCATGACTAGCCATAGAAAAACTGGATCTGAATAGGTAGCAACTGACACTACCTCCTTTACAATCCTCTTCCCCAAACTTAGTACATAATAGCATCAGAAATTGAGCCTCTCAATTTGAAAATGAAATTCTTCTTAAATTCCAGGAAAGCAAGTGATCAAGAATTCAAAACTGACTAAGAAGAAAGTTGCTGATGTCTCGCTGTTGCATTACACGAGCCTGGTTTAATTCTTCTGAAGTTAAGGTGTATCATAGATGGGGGCAAAATGAGTCCCAGAAGAGTTCCTATAGGTAGTCTTCAACTTATGACAGTGATGAAAAAAGCCTGGTCTTCACATTTATGAGCTTGATAATGTGATCACAATTCAGATGCTTGACAACTGGCTCGCCTTTAGGATCAGTGGCAGTGGCCTGCACTCATGCAACATGCAATCGTGGTTTGCACTGGTGAAGCCTAACGTCCAACCCTTTCCAAATAAATATATGCTTCTCAATAGGGCACCTTGTTCTCAGCAAGAGAAGACTGCAAAGGCTCTTTGAGGAAGTGTCCTCTATTTTAATTTTTTTAAATTATAGCCTGTTTTATTGGCTCTCTGGAAAAACAGGTACACTTGGCAGCTCTTGAAACCAGGATTGTGATTGTAATTGTAAGGGCATGACTAGTCCTTTAGGTATACCTTATATTCTCTTATCACCTAAGCTGCTGAAGAAATGCAAAAGTCCCTAGGAAAATCTTGTAGCTGGGGACTGAAATCTACTATATTCTGAAAGACAAGGTTGAGGAAGATCAGATAAGGGCATCGAAATCTTTTTGGGCAGCAATGCTGGACAACTCAGGCTAAAAAGGATCGAGTCTCAGAAAACTGAAGACAACTGCGCACATTGGAGTGGGAATCTCGAGCACTAAATTAAACCAAGGACCAGCCATTCCCTCTGATGCAGAATGAAAATTTCAGCCATCTGAGAACTTTGAGGATAGTACAGTATTTGTCTTCACAAGTTTGAGGCTTTGCACAAGCCATAAAAAATTGTGCAACACTGGCTTGCTGGAAGAGATCAGAAGACTGATCAGTTGGCACAATTAGACATGAATGGCTGCTGTGGTTTTTTTTTTCAAATGTAAACTGCCTCTGTCTATGGAGTTTCCACCAAGATGATTTAATCACCCAAAGCTTTCTACTGTGCATCTGAGTTTGTCAAAATTCTATTGGAATTTCCTACAAGCCAAGATGTTTTACCCACAAGTTGAGGTTATATCCGAATGAAGCATTCCTTGATTGATAGGTAAATGCCTTTGTAGAATCTTTTCAAAGATTTCCCATCTTCACTTGCACATTTGCAAGAATAACCACGATAGCCTTTTCTCTTTGGCACCAACTCCAGTTTTGAAAAGTGGAACCCAGAAGCCTTGTAAGTAAGCCTTTTTTAAGAACAGTGCAAAGAAGTGAGATGGCCTGTAACGAAAAATCCCTAGGGATCCATTCTGATCCCTGGAATCATCCTGATAAGGCTCTGCAGGCAATTTCTCCAGTGACAACCACAGAGAGTGACACCAAAAACCAACAAAAATTTTTTCAGCAAGAAAGCATGCACTCAAAAGCAAATTTATTCTGCTTTTCCAGAGCCTCACCATGTTTTAGCTCAAAGGATAAAAACATACTTTTTGGATTGTCTTTTTAGGAAAAAAGATTTTCCCCCAGTCGACAAAGAGCGATCCACATGCTGCCAAGTTATTTGGAGGTTTTGTAGAGCATGTGCAAAGTAGCAATGGGACTGGGGGAATGGAGAAGAGTAGCAAAGTTTCTGCTGCAAAATGCATCTCTAACCACCGCAGTCTGGAAAGCAGACTGGAACTTTGCTCTAACCCTAAGACTGATGGTTTAATCCAATTTCAGAGTTGTGTTTTGTCCTCTCTGGTCTTCCACAAGATTTCACACCTTGCATCCTATTTTAAAGCTTGACCCCAGAACATGGCAACCAGGGATATACAATCCCTCGGAGCGGAGGCTCCATCTAGCTACCCAGCTCACTTCTCAGCCTTGGATTCTTCCTTTTAGCAAGCTTGGATATGCTCTGAATTCCAGAAAGCGCTCTGGAGAAAAGAAAGTGCAATGGTCACTATGTGTTTAGCCAAGGGATGTTTCCACCCCTCCTCTCTTTCCAGCTTATCCCAGAGACTGTCCTTCTGGGGCTTGGGGAAAAGAGCTGAAAGGAGGCCAGCTGCTGGATCCGATCAGCTGCTGATCCCATCTGCAGCCGCCTGGATCCCTCTCTCTTCCCAACTTCTCAGCGTGGTGCTAAAAGCAGAAAAGCTGCGCGGCAAAAAGATGCATTTCGAGACACAACGCACAAAATGGCTGTCTCCCAAGACGCACCGTTTCCATACAATGCTATAAAAAAAGACAATCTCCTAAAAAGGAAATCAGGAATTGACAGCCAGCAGGTTATAGAGGGCGGGCAGGCGGGGGTGGGCTTGAAAGGGGAGAGAGAGAGAGAGAGAGAGAGAAAATGCCAGAAGATTAAATCGACCCCCTGGCTCCAGCCCAGACCCTGATCTGTCCTCCTGGATGGCTCCTTTTTCCACAGTCCCAACCCCTATGCGACTTGCACACGATACTGCAATGGTTTCTTACGCTGGGAGATGCCGGGGCGGTGGGGGGAGGACAGGAATAGGAAGAATCTGCCTGCTTTGCAGCGAAGACCAACATGCAGCTTTCTTTCAAGGGGTCCGTGATCCCTCTCTCAAGAAAGAAGGAAAGGTGGTGGATTAGATTGGGCTCCCTGGTGGGCTCTTGGTGGCATTCTCCAAAAGTGCACAGAGAAGCCACGGAGATGGAGGGATCCCCCCGCCGCCCCCGGACCAAGCATATGAAGAAGTGGAAACTTGTTGAGTGCAAGTTGGCTGCTCTCCTCCTCTCCCTTGCCCCTTTCTGGGTTTTCAGAAGGCTACAATTTTGGATTTTTGTAGGAAGAGGAAGGATGTAGAGGGATGGTGATCCACCCAGGAAGGAAAAGGGAAAGAAGGCCAAAGAAAAGGGACCTGAGATGCTTCAAGGACCAAAATAGATCCTTTTAAGACACTAAGACACTCAGCTGATTCTTTTCTAGGACCCAAATGTTAAACTTATGTCTGGCAAAATATAGTAAATAGGATGGACCAAAAACTTTCCAGAAATGTTAAGCCAAAAGATGCAAAGTTAAGTGGCCTGTTTGCTTCTATCAATCAGTTTGAGGGCCCATTTGGGGAGGGGTATGTGATTCCCAGGCTCATCCAGAGAAGCAGAAAGGGACAGTAATGAAGGGCTGGTGTCTGTTCAGTTTAAGAGAGCAAAGGAAAATTAAGGAGGCAGAAGTTCTTCAAAGAGATGGACACAGGAGTTTTTTTTAAGGGCTTCATTTTATCCTAAGGAAACTGACTAGGCAAGACAGACAAAATGTTTCTTTTTGACTCCCAAAATTCCCCAGCTGGCCACACACACATGTTCAAGCTGCTGAGGTGGAAAAACATTGGACTAGAAGCTTCAGAGGACCTTGTCTGGTTTCCCATAGCAGTTCTTAGCCAATCTGTAGATAAGAAGAGTTAAATGTACCATATTTTGAAAGTGGGTATTTTTATTTCATTTTACTTTGTTTTGTATGTACAGAGAGTTAAAAAGAATCAAACTCCCCCACGACTTAACTAAGACAAGACACAACGATCAACTACCAATTCCTACAAGGAGAAAGGAAAAATAAAGCTGAAAAAAATGCAATTTTGGAGCATTAATCAACAGAACCTATAATTTTATAGGACACCAAAGCGAGGCTGCAAAACTTCTAATAACAGAGCATAAGTAAGGAGAGTGAATGTAACTCCAGTGTTCCCCTCGAGACTTGAAAAAGTTCTCTGACTTTGTTTCCAGATTCAAGAAACAAAGATTTTTGTGGGAAAGGTTTTGGACCTGTTCAATTTCACAAGCCAAATGATACCCCTTCCATAACCAAAGAGAGAATGCTGGAATTCCTCACCACAACACAGCTGAAATAACGGGGGAAAATGATGAGAAGGGTAAGATGAAAGTTTGTAAAGATTTTGAGCCTGAATTGTTCTTTCTGTATGACATTGTTATCAATGGACATTATTGAAAGCAGCAGAAATCCCACCAGGACTGACTACTCTGATGCTCTCCTTAAAACATGCAACACCCATCTTAAATCTAGCTGTGCCGACTCTCCCAGGAGTAACGGGGAGAAAAGAGATGGACACAGGGCATGCACAGAGTGCTAGTCAGGATTATCAACTAAAACAGCTGCCCATCTTGAAGAGGAACAGAGAAGAGTGCAACAGGATGGCTCACCTCTTCCAAAGCCTCACCAAACCTCTCTAGTAAAAAAAAAGCTGACATTAAAATCAGTTTCAAAATCAGAAGAAAACAAACTATGTCAGTGAAATGATGCATGGGAATCCTGCAACCAAACGGAGAATCGTTTCAGCTCTCTCCTTGGGAATTCCTGAGCCAAGTGCAAAGAGGGGAGAAATGGGGAGGGAGGGGATGTATATGGTGGGGGGAGGGTTTGGCCCCCGGGAAAAGTGGTAAAGGCCCATCCTGGGATAGCTCCACCTTTGCAGGGAGAAGGAAAAGGAATCTAGAGAAGGAAGCCTAACACTCTCGGCCCTATGAAGAAAATAAAGAGAGGTGGGTAAATGGGTAGGTGGGTTTTAAAACCCTCTCCCCTCCTTCCTTCCTCTCCGTGACGCAGGCTGCCTTATATAATAGGGCTGCAATTTCCTCGACCAGAAGGAAGGCCTTTCCTGGCTTTTCCACGCTTTGTGTACGCCTCTGTACACTTCACACACGCGCACAGCCGACTTCCAGCCCCTGGCAGCGGGCCAGAG
Organism: Acrochordus granulatus; assembly: GCA_032468055.1. Lineage (NCBI taxonomy): Eukaryota > Metazoa > Chordata > Lepidosauria > Squamata > Acrochordidae > Acrochordus > Acrochordus granulatus. The sequence continues at coordinate 11,449 of JANHZU010005755.1, read as the reverse complement.
CCCCTCGTCAGCTTGTCCCTTCCATTCACAGAGCAGGCTTGTAGCTGACATGAAGAAGAGGAAGGGGGGGAGTTGGAAAGGAGGAGGGGGGTGAGGGAGGGAAAGGAGAAGGTTGGGGTATTTGATCCAACTATCAGCATGCCAGACAGACAATAGAAATCCATTCGGTATTCCTTAAAAATCCTCATGCCCCACTGCCTGCTTCTGCTGGCTTTCAGGTACTCTCCTCCTTTTTTGGGGGATGGGGGGACCCCCTCCAGGGCTGGGAGTGGAAAAATGTACAAATAAAACGCCTGGAATTAAGAATTAGGGATTAGAAAGTAGAAGGGAGGGGAAGGAAAGAAGAAGGAAAAAAGGAAACATTTGCAGACTCCTAACTATAGGAAGGGGAAGGATGAGAGAGAAAGATGGAGACCTGAATTTTGGGAAAGTCTCAGCTGATTCCTGAGGGGGTGCGTTGTTTTTTGTTTGTGTGTTCCTTCAAAGAAAGAAAGAAAGAAAGAAATACAGAAAGAGAGGGAGAAGAATAGGAAGGAGAGAGAAAAGATGCGAGATGAAAAAATGAAAAGCGGAGACGGAGCCCGAAAGAATACTTACAGGTAGCGTATTCTCTCACCCTCCTTGACTTGTCAAGAGAGGGGGAGAGGCAGACAGACGGAGGGGAAGCCGGATCGTGAGCACGCCAAGAGGGCAGAGGGGAGAGCCAGGGGGCTTTTTCACCAGGAGCCCCCTCGGTGGAAGAGGGGCGGCCACAGCGTGCCATCCCCCTCCAGGGACCAGCCCGAGCCCAGCCGCCAAACGGGCACCACGTCGCTGCCAATCATCGGTGGTGCCGTTATATTAAACAAAAGAAAAAAAGGGGGGGATAGAAGGCTTACTTTTACCCATGATGCCTAGCGGGGGCAGGGGAGAGGAAGGGGAAAAAAATAAAACCAGTTGCAGCCGGTTTGTAACCTCAGGACATGGAATTATTGCTAAAAAAATTAAGTTGTGGTGGCATAAGAGCCATCGCCTGGTTCTGGGTCCCCTCCCCTCTTTTATCCTCGCCTGGCACTACCAGGGCGCTTGCTCTGCCCACCCACCCCCAACTGAAAGGAGATGCTGGCACCCCGCCAAACTTTGCCTCCCTTTTTTAAGTGCGAACTTTTCCTGTCTTTGAAATATTTGGGGACCAAGGAGGAAGAGGATGGAGGGAAAAGGGAGGGGTTTTTTTGAAATGCCCCCATTGGGTGGCATCTTCGAGGACTAAGGAGCAGAGCCCCCAAAGGATCGACCCAGGAAAAGGATTTCTGCTCAGCTTAGCCGCTGGAAAGTCAAAGGCGCCAAGGCTGGAGTCCAACCACTACTAAATCTGTACAGGGGTTTTTGCCCACTTGAATTCAGTTTTATTTTCTTTTTTAGATAAAAAGTTGCTGTGTGACATGAGGCCTAGGCTAGAGCAGGCCTTGGCATCAGATGACATCCTGTCTCTTCAGTTCCAGATGTGCTAACATGCCGGGTGCCACCTTCCTGTCCGTAATAATAACGACAAATCCAGTTGAAACATCTGGCTGATTGTGCGAGGAAGCATAACAATAATTGATATGCCACCTGGTTCTGGCAATACGATCATCCACAGCAGAGTTTCCCAACCCTGGCAACTTCATGTGGACTTCAACTCCCAGAATTCCCCAGCCAGCAGGGCTGCTTTAGAGGACCTCTTATCGAACAACACAATACAAAATCTAGCTAATTGGGGGCCTCTGTTGCATGCCAGAGGTTGACCTACATAGATAGGGTGGGAGCAGGGTCCTGCCATAGTCCAGGTGGTTCTTCAATTGAAGGGGCGCAGCTGAAAGGACCTCTCAGGCCCTTTCATCCTAAACACCAACAATTTGAATCCAGGGCCAACTATTTTAGGGAAATAAATTCAGACTGTACATCTTATATCTGAGGGAAAGCAAGCTGAGCCTGGGCCAATGCAAAAACCTATGTTCTACCGTCAATTATTTTCAATCAAAAATAACTAGGCCCAATTGTGGAAAATGGCTTGCAGAGATTCTGCCTGTGTTGCTACGATGATTAGAGCATCTTGATGGGCATTGATGCTGGTGAAAAAATGTACATCTTTGGGCCCTTTTACATATGAGTAAGACCTCACCAGCTCAAACACCCAACTCATGTGCTTCTTACTGAGATGATTCCAATATCTGGTGAATGGCAAAGGAGACACCATACGCATGGTGACATCATCAGCCCCATGACACAAATTATGCAATTTGCCCAGTTGCCGACAGACACAAGTTACATAATGATGGGATGAGAATCCACATGAGATATGACTATTGTAGTGATTGCCTACACTGTAAGGAAGGATCTCATCATCCATCTGGAGGTGGCTTCAAGCCAGGAATGAGTTATTAGCTTAGGTGGAGCAAAAGATAAAGTCCTTTCAGTCATATCTGACTTTAGGGGGAGGTGCTCATCTCTGTATCATAGTTGAAGAGCCAGTGTTGTCCAAAAATGCTTCTGTGGTCATGTGGCTGGTATGACTATATGCTGAGGCACATGGAGCGCTGTTACCTTCCCAACAATTTAGATGGTATCTATTTGTCTACTAGCATTTTGGATGCTTTTAAATTGCTAGGTCGGCAGGAGTTGGAGCAAATAATGGAAGCTCACCCCATTATGGGGGGCACTTGGGTCTCAAACTCAGGGTGCCAACTTTCTGAACAACAAGTCCAGCATCTTAATATGACCCAAATCAGAAACTATTCCTTAGCCCAGGGATCCTTGTAGATACAGATCAACAAACAGCCCCGGTGAATTGAATTGAATGAATGAATGAACGCCAGTTCTGGAATGAGAGGGAGATCAGCCAAAGGAACTGCTCAGCACCTCCCTGGAATGGAAGCTAACTCAGATCCGGAGGAGTCCAATAGCTAGAGAAGGTCCTTCAGACCCATGAGGGAGGTCTCAAGCTGAAGAACCTAACTTGAAGACCGGATCGCTTGTTATTGGTTTGGAAGCAGCTCTGAGATTCTTTGGGGCTGGAAAAACAGAGCACCCATGCTGTGAAGTAATTTCCAGGAAGGGAATGAAAAAGGAGAGCAGATGAAGAGTCCTGGGATGACAGCTCTGTGGGAAATTGCTTGGTCATCTTGTCTGTTCAAATCTCCCGCAAGAAGAAAACTAGCCATGCAAGGAAAAGTGGAGGAGAGAAACCTCTTTGATTATTCAGCTTTGTTCTGAGTCATTCAGGACCACTGTGCATCTTAGGGCCAATTTGTAGCTGAGGGAGTTGATTAGTAGGTGATGGCTTCCAGATTCACTGGCCATGATCTGATTTCAGAAATCACAAATCAATGAAGTTTCTAAATTTTAGGTGAAGGAATTAATTTGCATTTGCTTGGGCGTGAAATCCATCCATTTAAAGATTCCTCAAAAAGAGAGATTGCGTGTGTGTCTGTAAGAGAAAGGCATCTGCCTACCAATATGTAGAAACTATTTAACGCAGATAGAAAGTCTGTTTCTTCTAAAACCCTTTTTGAAAGTGTAAACAGATCTTTGCTAAGATGTTGCTACTTTCTGTCTGCTTTAAAGTATCTAAAATAGGAAGAAAAACACATCCAGCTGTTGCTTTCATTGGGGAAGTTTTTTTTAAAGATGGTCTCAAATTTGCTTTTAATGAATTTAACTTTACCTGCCTAAACCTTCCTGTTTTAATTTAAAAGGATGATTACTGCAATATCTGGAGTTATGCCCCATTTAAATGGGGTCTATTTGGGAAGGTGGCTTAATCTGGATTGTAATGGAAGTGAGAAAAAGTAATTTAATAATTATGGTTGGAGCAACTGCATTTTCTGATAGAGGCAGAACATAATTCTGCACTCACAATTATGCTAATCAACATCTGGAGATCACTGGTTGCCCCTGCTCTAAAATATAACGTTAGCTGCTAACAATAGTAATAAATCATCTCTCATAATTTTACTAATTTCTTATGAATTTCTCAGGAATATTGTCTCATTGAAGAAATTATACTGGATCAACTGGGCTTGGCTGAATCGCTGGGATCACGCAACACATTAAATGAATCAAAGCAGTTTTTCTTTCACAACTCTAAAAAAATGAACCAGGCTTAAAACTGTGCAATAAGATATCTGAATGAAATGAATGATGAATTCTGGAGCTGGCCTGCTATGAGAGCTCAGGTAAAGGCTCCTGGAACATTCAACCAAAGCAACTGTGCAAAGTGGAAGTGCAAAGAAATTGGATGCCGGAATGTGCAAAGAAACAAACCAAAATCCTTTCGCAAGACAATCCGAATCCTGAATTAAGCTAATTCCTTCAGCCAACTCAAAGTCATTTGTTAGGGGCAAAAATGCACCTCTTTAAAAGATTCTTCCTCTTCTTAGGAGAACCTGGGATTTTACTGGCTTTTATGAGATAGAAAGGAATCTTTCCCCATTTCCAAAAAAAGAAAAAGAAAAGAAAAAAAAATCAAGCTTATGTTCTGTAACTTTTCTGCACTCTAGCAAACAGCATTGCCCAAGTAGTTCTACCTAACAGGTCAAGAATTAAATATACACGCTAACAGTGCTGCCTGTCTCTCTCAACAGTGAAAAGAGGCAGTTCCTTATAACTGTTTCGAATGGCAGAATCTGGCAGATGGCTTTTCTTCTCCAGAGCAAATTTAAAAAAAAACTCGGAAAAAAGACAAGGAAAACCCTTGTTCCATTCCCAAGGTCTAGGCAGAATTTGGTTGTATTAAATATTTCCCACTTCTATTTTATTTAGCAAAGAGGGATCATTGCCATCTTTATGCAATTGAAGGAAATTCAGATTGGCTGAAAAGTTATTACTAGCAGTGCCTTTAGGCCTGCTCAAATGATGGGAGAGCTTTGCTAAGGTTAGGGTTTTAAATCAATGGAGCCTGCCCATCCCCTCACTTAGAAGCCTGGGATTGCCCCATGGAGTTCACATGCCACTTTCAGTTCATCTTCCCACTTCAATTCATATTTCCTTTGCAATGAACCAACCTCAAGACTAACTGGAGTTTCCTCAAATCACTTGTATAGAACTGAAGGCTACAGACTTGAAAACATTGTGCTAAATCTGCCGTTTTTGAACTGGTTAAGCAAACCAGGCCTGGCATGGGTGCCCCTTACCCACAACAGACTCCCCAAGTGGGATGCCCCTTGTTAGCCCCTGATGCAAAGTCAGCTAATTGGAGCCAGCTCATGTAATCTGGAAGCTCTGCTCTCTAAAAAGGACTTGGTTTTGGCAAGACGTTTCATGAATGTAGGGTGAGACCAAGGAGAATCCCAGGTCTCCCGTGTCTTGTTAAGCTGGAAGGAAAGGAGATTTTGACAAATATCAAAATAGCCCCCCTCCAAAACAAAACAAAAACCCCTTGTATCAAGAAAGTAAGGCAAGTGGCTGTTATGGCACACGCTTTGCAGATGCTCAGGAGATACAGGTACAAATCCCCTCTTGTGGCAGGGCCCATCACCCACAGTGATTTTTTGGCAGGTGGTCTGCCTCTGTTCCCCAACAAAAATGCTCTGCTCTGGATTTAGGGGGGCTCCATCAGCTGGCCCCAACAGCCAATCCCAAACCCTATAAAAACAGCCACCTCCAAGTGGGACGCTCAGTTCAAATAGGTCCTACAAAGGACAGATGCTCTACAGACTCCATGACCCATCATCCTCAGGAATTCACCTTCCCCCATCTGGTTCCTTAACTCTTTTAGCCTCTGATGGTACATCCTCTGCCCTGCCAGGACTGGGAGGTCCCTCTGCAGATGCTCTACGGGGGTGGGGGAAATACATGGTGTGAGATGCAAGTTAATTTTATTCCACTCCGGCTGTAAATCTGGGCCTGTGAGAAAGGCCCACTGCAGGGAAACAAGTTTTATAATTCATTAAAGTGAATTATTTTGCCTCCTGTACAAACAAGAATAATACAGCCAGGGCAGGGATACAGAAGGAAGTTGCGAAGGAATTCGTCAAGCAAACTGTGTTTGTATGTGTGTGCATATACACTTATATTTATGTATAATGGGGGGGAAGACGGCCAGTGAGCAGCAAAAACCTTGTCTTCTAAACCATTTGCAGCTATCCATCTCACTTAACGTCACCCAGCTCCTAGAAAGCAGGATTCAGTTCGTCACTGAGATACAGTGAGTGGCACAGCCCCAAGTGCTTGGCTGACAGGTCGCAGAGAAAAATGTAATGAGCCTCTCAAAGCAGCAGAAGAAAGGAAGGAAATGAAGGGCAGGGGTGTATATGGAGAAGCGGTCAGCATCTCTGCATTATTTGGCCCTACTTGGCCACTAGACCCCAGGATGGTGTGCTAGGGATTATCTGCAGGTCAAAAGGAATTTAGTAGAGTGCCTCAGGAAACATTCAGAGGAGGCTGCTGTCTCATCTGCCCCCCCTAAATCATATTTCTGGATCAGAGTTCCTCAAACCCATGATTTTTGAAGTGTACAGGTTCTCCCCAGGTCTTTGCAATCAGATGTGACCAGTGCCTGTTGATTCATGAAAGCCACCCATGGAAGAATGAGCCACGTTGAAAGATGCTCCACTGCTGTCTTTCTCTAAGGGTTACTGTTCTGGTTTTTCCTTCTCCTGCATCCTGATAGGGAGAGAGATCATTTCTCAATGCAGATATATTGGAATTAACCCCTCCTGGACAGTTGTGGTAGCTGATACAAGCCTCAACTTACATCTTCTTGTTTGCAGAAAACTGGGCTTTGTAACTATCAAAGGAGCTGGGTTAGGTCATATTTAAATGCTCCAAACTGAGGTTTTAATACTTGAAATAAAGAGCTAAATAGAATTCATGCTGCCAAGATACTAAGCATTAAAATAGACACAAAGGGTATCTAGCCCTCATGAGCTGGAGTTTTAGGACAAATGCATGGCAAAACCTGAAACAGACAGTGGCAAGTGGTATATTCACTTCTTTTCCTGCCAACAGCCATTTTCTCCACTCCATCTCAAAAACTGTATAGAGACTTTCTTGTCAGAAATCAAATTAGGAGATACATTTCAATTTTCATACCAATCTTAAGGAACAACTGAGAAAAATAACGGTGCTGTTATTTTCAGGATGTTAAGAACATAGGAACTTAAACAATGCCCTACTGGATTTGACCCCAAGTTCATCTAATCTAGAAGTTTGTTATTAGAAAAGCTAACCAACTATGCCAGGAAGTCCACCCATTTCCAAGCAGATGACCTCCAGAAGCAGCCACACTGCCATCAAGACTAAGACTCATGGATCTCAGAATTCCCTTGAAGGCTGACATTGTCAAAATCAAAACTGGCCTGAAATTCCATCTTATTCTTTGGTGAGGGGAAAAATTTCTCAGCTTCCAGATGTGTCTAAGTGGTTGTCCTCTCTTGTTACTGGCTGTGAACATCTGGAAGCACTAGATCCTCTTGCCCAGGAAACTGGACAGGAAGCTAGTCAGACAACTAGGGTCAGACTTTACATGGCCTGATCTGCAGCAGAGACAACAGATGTCTCTGGGGTGCACAGCCATCCATGGCTGAAGGAAGAAAAACTGCTTGGTCATTTAGGAAAGCACTGGTCTAACCTCATTGGCCATAAAATGTTCAGATATATGAAGTCAGCAATCGTGGGAAAGGCAAGAATCAGAAAATCTACAATGTACAGAGAAAATCTGTGGTAAGGTTGGTCTACAGGAGCTTCAGGAGAAAGTTATGGGCATATTTTTCTCTGCCTTCAAGTTGAATTAGGGAAGCCATTAATTCAAATTTAATTTTAAGGGTTTAATGCACCCCAACAGCTTCAATATCCCAGTCTCACCTCAGTTGGAAAGACAGAGATGGAGATATTCATTTACACTTGTAGTTTTTACAGAAGATGATCAAACTTTTAAAGAAGCTGTTCTGGGTTTTCTGAACAAAGCAGCCTACAGCAAGCCAGATGGGGAGGTTTGGCATTGATCACTAACCTGGGGGCAAAGTTACCTCCAAACCTGTTAAAGATGCCAAGTAGATAGAAGGGAGAGAAAGTTCATTACAGGTAGTTCTTGACTTATGGCCGGTCAGTCACATGAATGACCATCTTTACGACCGTCATGACTTGCATTACAACCATAATGGGCAGGCTTCATTACAGTCATAAATTGAGAAGTAACCTAGATACTGAGCTACTGATCAGGTACTCTCAGGATGCAAATGAAAACTAGACATAAGGAAACAAACTTAGGGAATTTCTCTCTCTCATTTTCATCACACATTGTGAGAGTAGGAAGTAACTTTCTCAGTCTCGGTAAAAAAAGAAAAGGAACTGCTCCTGAGCTGAAGGATAAAAGATCTGTCTCAGTGGGAGATTGGTCTCCCCCCTCAATTTCTCAAATTTGTTGGGATGATCGGAAACAGATGCAATATTTGCTTCTCCTATAGTAACAACACTTTTTTGAGACATGGAATTAGGGACTGGGAAGGTTTAACTAGCCAAATGCTTTTAAAGTGCAAAAGAAAGAGTAATCAAGGATTGTAGGGCAGTCCTTGGTTCCTCATAATATTTTTAACCAGGTTAGCAATGACAGACTCAGCTCTGATGCTTTCCTTGGTCTTGGGGATACGAGGTTAGATTTGGGTCAGAAGAAAACTAAGAATCCAGGGAGATCTCTGAAGGCCTGGCAGATCATAAGCAATCACACCAACCTTTTGAAGCAACAGAAATATTAGTAAATTTAACATGCAGAGGATGGAGCTGCAGAAAAACTGGTCCTGACTTCTCCAAATCAAGAGGCTGTTACCACAAATGCTGAACTTCCATGCTGCATAACAACTAAGAGTGTATAAAACCCACACTCTTAATTTAACTTTTATTAGTTCCCCCCATTTCTAACAAGCTAAGTTAAATTTCTCCCCCTGCTGTGGGATCTGCATGCAACCTCCTGAAACAGCTGGAGGCCAAGGAGTGCCGCAGCCAAAACTTCTAGCTTAGGTACCTACCTCTGTGTCCAACACTGCAATTTGGTATGTGTACAAGCACACACACACATCTACTCCATTCTCCCCATGGGCTAGGGTGGGGCTCAGACATTCCAGCCCATAATAATAGTAATAATAAAAAAGCTGCCAATCTCCACCAAAGGATGTTCTTAGTCTATCTGCCGGAGGGTCCCAACCACCTGGATTTATTTTGATAAAAGGTATCTTTGGGGGTAGGGGTGTGAGGGAAAAGAGATTCCACTCCCTTCTCTGCAAATCCTGGTCTATTAAGCAAATCATACCAGGAGCAAATCTTCTGAAAATAGATTCCATTTCTTCCAATTAGTGGTGGATGATGCTAAAAAATCAGTCTTGGTTAAGGAGCTGTTTCCCTGCTGGATAAAACCTTTGCTCACCCGGGTTGACTGCTGCTGGGATGGAGAAGCTACCCAGTGCTGGCAAGCAGGTAGAGACAATCCACAACCCAGCCACTATGCGATGCCCATCTTTCTCCTCCCTCCTGCCAATTCCACCATCTCCGGTCAAAGCCTGGAAGAAACATTAACCCTTCACTCCAGGGAGAAAGGAACAAGAATGCTGCACGCTTTCCAAATAAAATGTCCTCTCCAGCAAGGGGAGGGGACATGGAGACCTTCGCGCCTCCCTTCTTTCCAAGCAGCGGTAAGGTTTTGGGAACCCCAAGGGATACCTCAGCCACAGATATGCCCAGGATGAGGGGGGAAAAAGCCTCTCATCCCCCCCGGAATTTTTCAGAGAAATCCAATCAAATCTGAAGGCAGCAAACAGCTTCATTTTGCCACCCACGAGAGATGGCTTCAGCAGCCCCGAAGGTGGGGACGTGTGGGTTGAAAAAGCACAATTTGGAAAGCAAATCATCATGCCGGGCTGGGTGGAAAAGAAGCATGAAGGGGTGTCAAGACTGCCCCCCTCCCAATCCCCATGGAGGAAATGCCAAAATCAAGAGTAGATTTTGGAGGAGAGATGATCCATGGAAAGGCTAGGTTGGATTTTTAAAAAATCACTCCAAACATCACTCTTTTCCCTCAAATATTCAGTCTCCTCTGGTCTGAGGCTGGCAGTACCCAAGTCTTTGGGGAGAGACTCCCCATGCATCTCTGCGAGAAGCTAGTTTGGCAAGGCAAAGGGAGCCAGACACTCCTTTCTCCCCCACATTAGGGTTTCTTTCCCCTCAAATAAGAGGATACACAGCACAACTCTTGCTGAGAAGATGAGCACCATTGAAAAGAGGACATCCTCAGGACTCTTCTCCAGTCCTGCTCCCCTCTAGCTTCTAATTCACTCCTGGGGGACCCTTCCTCCCAAATTTCATGTCTCTTATGACTCTGACATGGCTGTCAAAAACCAAGGCTGTTAAAATCCCTGTAGCTGCCAAGTCAGCCTCTCTGCTCTAGAGTGGCATTGTGACCCTTCAGGGAGGAACCTTCCGCTCTGCAAGGCCTAGTTTTCTTCTGCATCACAGACAGGTGTTTTAAACATCCCCCCCCTTTCTGTCACTTTGATTTGCCTGAAGAGATCCTCTGCTTTTTTTTGGCTCCCATTTCCCCAAAGGTCTCACTACAATTTGCTCTCTCTCAACTTCAAACCACAAAATTTCCTTGGTTTGGGTCTCCTTGGCACACCACTTCTTTTCAAACTGGCCCCCACCTGGGAAAAACCACAGCTCCCCCCTTCTAAAGAACAAGAAGAAAATGACCAACCTTGTTCTGATTGTCTCTTCCAAATGACAAATGCCCCCCATTCACTTGCTCACTGATGGAACTAGGGGGCCTGTTAAGTCTTTGGCACGGGGAGTCCTGCTGCAAAAAGCTAAGCCCTCCTGACATTCCCCTGCCAAAATGATGGCCCCACAGTTTAGAGACCCGTAAGCATGCTGCCTCCACACTGGGCAAGGGTCCCAGAAAATGCCACCCCCAAATCTTTAAGTCACATAAACCGCAGCTTCATTTCCTAGTCACTGGCATCCTCCGAGGCTTCTTGAGCTCCCCAAAACTCAAGACAGTGTGTCTCCAGAAGCCCCCAAACCAGGTTTCATTGGCCACCATCCCCCAAGGCAACCATCTCTCAGTGGCATCCCAAGGAGCCCAAACAGAAATTAATGAACAAATGAATGGACGCACCAGTCATCGCTCCAACGGCCGGTTTTTCCTTTACTCCAAAGAGAAAAAACGACTCCCGGCCTTCTTGCCTGATCCACAGACGACCACCCCCATTCCACAGAGGCTGCCCTCTTTTCTTTTCCCTCGCCCCAAGATCTAGGGAGCACTCCTGCTCCCCCACAGACCCCAAGGCTGCCCCATATCTTGGAACTAAGATAATCCACCCAAAAAGCCAAGGGAGAGATCCTCAATCTTCTCCCCCCACCCCAAAAGCCAGATGTGCCTTCCCTGGACTGGGGAGGGGGCGATGGGGCCAAAAGTCAGGCGGGAGGGGGGAGAGCTGCTGGATTG